>PITA01007531.1:75961-90992 GCA_004023965.1 Spilogale gracilis | reverse complement strand
GGGCGAGGCGGCTGGTGGCTGCCAGGTCCGCGGAAGATAAACTTTCGGAGGAGCAAGGTGTACGTTCCGTGGAAACGTAGGGTTCTTGGAAATTTGCAGACGCCTAGCACCCCTAGGGTATTAAACTCCTAGGGACGCCTGGGTGGCTCAGTTGGTTGGGCAACTGCCTTCGGCTCAGGGCATGATCCCAGAGATCCGGGATCGAGTCCCACATCGGGCTCCCTGCTCTGCGGGAAGCCTGCTTCTCCCTCTCTCACTCCCCCTGCTTGTGTTCCCTCTCTGGCTGTGTTTCTCTCTGTCAAATAAATAAAATCTTTAAAAAAAAAATAAAAATAAATAAAAAAATAAACTCCTAGAAGGCTGGGAGCTTGAGAGGTCTCGTAGGCTCCCGGCCTGTTCTGTCCAATAGGGTAGCCACTAGCCACACATGGCCATTTAAGTTGACTAAAATGAAATAAAAGAAAAAATTCAGTTCTTCAGTCTCACTGGCCATATTTCAAATACTCCGTAGTCACATGTGGTTAGCGGCTGCTATTTTGGATGTCACAGATAAAGAATATTTCCATCGTCAGAGAAAGTTCCCTTGGATAGCTCTGTTCTAGAAAATTTCGAGTCTCCAGGAAGATTGGGGCCTCCGGAAGGACTGGAGTTTCCAGAAGGTTACGTGATCTAGAATCCACGTCCTATGGAACATGAGGTTTAATGGTGGGCGGTGGACTCTTAGAACAGAGGAATTTGGTCTATTGTCAAACTTCTTGGAGTCTGGAGAATTCAGCTTTATGCGGCAGGGCCTGGAGTGTTCTGCCTGGTCCCCAGAAGATCCCTGTACAAAGGCTGGGACACGTCAGACTCCTAGGAGTGTAGGACATTGGTGTCCTTGGTCTTCTCAGGCACATTGAGTGTGTAATTCTTGGGGTGCTCTCGAGCACTGGAGTTCTGGAATGACTTCTAACAGAAGCCGGTAGAAAGCTACAGCCTCTCAGAAGTCAGGGCCTCAGCTTTGCAGAATTGTAGGCTCGCTCTGTGGACCTCAGGCTGCATGGTGGGCTGTCCAAGCTGCAAGGGGCTTGGCGGTTCACCAGTGAGGGAACTCAGGCCTGGGACTCCGGGCAGAGGCTGAGCCGTCTAGGTGCCTGGTCCTCTCCCTGGCCCCGGGGGTCTCCCTCCTCTCCTCCCAGGGTTGCTCTGGGGGCCGATGGTTCCCGCAGGGTCCCACCGTATGGCTGTCTGGGAGGGGATCATTTGAGGGACTCTCTGGAGGCCCGTTTGGTGGAGCAGGGGTGGGGGTACAGTTGATCCATTTAGGGATGTGGAGCTCCATCTACTCACTGTCTCCCCGCCCCAATTCATCATCCCCTAGAAATACAGCAATGATTCCTGGCGCTACCTCAGCAACCGGCTGCTGGTGCCCAGCGACACACCAGAATGGCTATCCTTCGATGTCACTGGAGTTGTACGGCAGTGGCTGAGCCATGGAGGTGAGGACTGCTTCTTTGCCCCACCTGTTTTGTAACGGGAGCAATCCCATCATCTGTCCTGGGGCTGCCCTGCCTATCAGCTGCCGCCCCATGTTGGTGCCAGAGAGCCAAGACCTGGCCTCCCTCCCAGACCCTCAAAAACCTGAGGGATTCACACTTAATCCATTTCCTGAGCACTTGCCTTGTGCTGGGGGATCCTGGGGACGCAGCAGTGACCCAAACAGCCCCAGTGGGGTAACATCGTTACCCTCCCAGTGCCTGTGGTCTATTGTTGGGGTGGTGGAAAGGGGGAAAGACCTGAAAACTAGGTAGGGCTGGACTTGGGAGCCCAGAGGAGATGCCTGACTCAGCCTCAGGTCAGGGAGGGCTTCCTGGAAGAGGGGACATCTGAGCTGATATTTGAGGGATGAGTGGAATCAGTGGGGGAAAGAAGGAGGGGCAAGAGCATTTGGGGTAGACTCTGAGTCTAGGGAGTGCCTGAAGCATCTGATCTGTCTGGAAGAGGACTTGTAAGAGGACTGTGTCTGTCCTGCCCATTGGAGTCCACAGCGCCCGCATCCCTTTCCTCATCTTCTTGATGCTGGGGACGCAGTGGCAACTAAGACCACTTCTAGATCCTGCCCTTGATGGGCCCACAGTCAGTTCCAGACACCTAGAAAGGCTTGCCAAAGCTGGAGGTGGCGGTGATGACTGGAAGGAGCAGTGTGGGGAGAAGGAGGTGTTGAACGCTGCGGAAGCAGGTGCCCGGACCCTTCTGAAGGTCTGGGAGGGCTTCCTGGGGGAAGGTGACAGTGTTGAGGCTTGTGGGGTAGGTGGTGGTTCAGCCAGATGTTGATAGATGGGGGCTGAAGAGGAGGTGGGGGCGGGGAGGAGGGTCCTGCACAGCTGGACCAAGGCCACTCTCGTTCATTGCCAAATCTAGAGCACCTAGCATGGGCCCAGCACCTAGGAGGAGGAGCTTAGAAAATCACCCATTCATTCAAGAAAACTTTCTCCCACAGTGGCCCTGTGGGTTTGCCTCCCAGCCCTACCTATTTCCACTTGGGGCAAGTCCTATCCCCTCCGTGGGGATAGAAGCCTCAGCTTCTATGTCTGCAAAATGGGGAGCTTTGGTGACGATTGAAGGAAATAACACTCCCATGCTCACAGAGTGTTTAGAACAGGGCCCCTCAGTAGATGTTTGTTTTTATGACTGTGGGCTAGGCCCAGCGAGGAACGAGAAAAAACAGGTAAGAAAACAGGTATCCCTGCCCCCATGTATCCTGCTTTTCACTGAGGGAACAATGAGGGACGTAAATAGCCAAACACAAATGTTGGGGAGGGTAAGTGCTGTGAAGAAAATAAAGTGATGTCATTGTCGGAGTGGGGCCTGTGTCCTGGAGGGCCTCTTGGAGGAGGTGATCTCTGAGCTGAGACCTGAAAGAGAGGGAGGAGGAAGCAAGAGGGTGCAGGGAGAGTGCAGGCAGGGAAAGAGGGAATTAGGAGGGAGCCCTTCCAGGCAGCCCCCAGGGTGGCTCCCGCCCCCTGCAGCTTCGGGTGAGCCACGCCTCACACTGGCTTCCCTCTCTCCACTCCCACAGGGGAAGTAGAGGGCTTTCGCCTCAGTGCGCACTGTTCCTGTGACAGCAAAGATAACACACTGCAAGTGGACATCAACGGTGAGGCCCATCTCCCTGGTCTGGCCCCATGGAAGTGTGCACGCGCGTGCATGTGCGTGCATACGTGTCTTCCTCCCCCTGCCCCTGTTCACCCATCTGTGTCTCTGCCTCCCCCACCCCCCACCACTCCAAACCAAAGCAGGGCTCAGTTCCAGTCGCCGAGGTGACCTGGCCACCATTCACGGCATGAACCGGCCCTTCCTGCTCCTCATGGCCACCCCACTGGAGAGGGCCCAGCACCTGCACAGCTCCCGGCACCGCAGGGCCCTGGACACTAACTACTGCTTCAGGTGACCTTTCTGCCTTCTTCCAAGACCTCTTAGGCCGGGTGATGTGATGGTCAGCTGCTGAACAGGTGTGCCCCATTGGGCACCTGGCTGCACGTGGGCTGCCCTCTCCTCCAGCCTGAAAGACTCAGAGGACGGGGTCTGAGTGCTCGAATGCTGGGATGGGTGCGCTGGGAGCCCTAGAATGTTAAGGTCAGGTTGCCTTCTTGCTGGTGTGCTGGAATCAGAGTGTAGGGATGAGGGACACGAGTGTGTGGGAGTTCAGTGGTGGCAGGTTGCGATTCTTGAAGGTTAGGATTCCAGGACACTAGGATTCCCTCTGAATGAAATCCAAGAACACTGGACTCTAGGAATGTTGGGATCCTAGAATTTGGGAATTCAGAACTGGGAGAACACGCATATTGGATTCCTTATGCCGTGGGAGACTGGAGTCCTTGAATATTGGGCTCGCGATGGGGGAATCCTGTGTTAAAATACCAGCATCCACCAATGTTGGGGTTGGAGAAAGCCAGAGTGGATCCTAGAGTGTTGGGGCTCAGTGTTGGCACGGTAGCATCTCAGAAGGCTGGGATTTTAGGAAGTGGCAGCTTGGACCTCTTGAGGGATGGGCTCAGGATTGTGGGACGTTTGCATGCAATATCAAAATGGTGGAACTCACCAATGGCAGGATCCTGGAGAGAGGGAATGTAGCAATCCCAGGAAGTTGGAAATGCTGCTGGAGTGTGTGAGAGAACCTTGAGATTCCAGAGTATTGCAATCTAAGAAAGCCGAAAAGTTGGATTCCTTAGAATGTGGACATTCAGAGTTGGATGTTGCAGAATTAGAACGATAACCTGACCTTGTCCCTCCCCTGCTTAATATCCTGATGGTACCTCAGCTCTTTATTACATGCTGTTCCCCTGATGGAGAGTCAGTTCTGCTCCCAGGCTCGGTACCGGCCCCAGGCTTCAGCCCACCAACCCTGTGAATGAATTTGTGAATTGAGGTCTTGAGTGCTGCTAACATTAAAAATCTTAACAGAGGGAGGCAGCCAGCCATGTGAGGTTCCGTAGGGAGGGACACAGTGTCACCTAGGAAGTTGGGCCAAAAAATTGAATGTGCAACTGACCGAGACTGTAAATCTGACTACTAGTTTTCCAGAAACCCAGGCACAGGGGAACAGTTTAAACAACACCACAGGGTCCCTGGGTGGCTCAGTGGGTTAAAACCTCTGCCTTCAGCCCAGGTCCTGAAATCGAGTCCTGCATCAGGCATGATCTCAGGGTCCTGGAATCGAATGCCGCATCAGGCTCTCTGCTCCCTTGCTCAGCAGGGAGCCTGCTTCCTCCTCTGTATCTGCCTGTCTCTCTGCCTACTTGTGATCTCTCTCTGTGTCAAATAAATAAATAAAATCTTAAAAAAACAAAACAAAACAAAAAAACACAACACCACACACTTGCAGTCAGCCGCAGTTTGAGGCTGGGAAGCCTGACCCACTTTCTTCAACAAACATAAGGCAGGGGGGTGGTGGGTAGAGAGATGGTTCTGTAGATTTCTAAAAGAATCTGAAGGGACAGATCAACCAATTGCAATGGGTAGGCCTTATTTGGATCTTTATGTGGATGAGTAAAAATGTAAAAAATGAAAAAATGTTTGTGAGACAGTTGGGGAAATGTGAAATCCAATTACGTATTGGATGATATTAGGGAATCGTGAATCTTTTTTATATGGTGTTGTGGTGATGCTTTAAAATAGTCCTGATTTTCTTGAAGATATGAGTGGAAACTTCTGTGGATGAGATGACATGGTGGATGGCATGGGCTTCAAAATCATCCTGTGAGGGAGAGGAAGTGGGGAGGGGGCAGAAACTTGACCATGATGTGAGATTGTGGAAGCTACCCTCCCTGAATGCTTCCCCAGCATCCAAGAAATGATGTGAGGCCCTTCAGCCTGCCCTGGGGCCCCAGTGGGTTTCTTTTACCTCTCAGGCCCTGACTGGATGGCAGAGGATGTCTGCAAGAGATTCTCAAGAGGGGCGTCTGTCTGGCCCAGTCAGTAGAGCATGTGACTCTTTTTTAAATTTTTTTTTTTAAGATTTTATTTATTTATTTGACAGAGAGAAACACAGCCAGAGAGGGAACACAAGCAGGGGGAGTGAGAGAGGGAGAAGCAGGCTTCCAGTGGAGCAGGGAGCCCGATGCGGGGCTTGATCCTGGGACTCGGAGATCATGACCTGAGCTGAGGGCAGATGTTTAACAACTGAGCCACCCAGGTGCCCCAGCATGTGACTCTTGATCTCCGAGTCATGGGTTCAAGACCCACACTTAGCATAGACTGTATTTAAAAGCTTTGCAAGAGGCCTTGAACTTGTACTGAACATGTGGGTTATACAGTCCCTCAGAGTCACCTGCAGGCTTGTTAAATACGGCCTGTCATCCCCCAGCCCCAAGCCAACCCCCAGTTTCAGATTCAGTAGGTCTGGGGTGGGGCTGGAGAATTTGCATTTTGCACAACTTCGCAGGTGGTCCATCTGCTTCTCCGGGGACCCCACATGGAGGTTGTCCCAGGGTGATAAGAGTCACAGAGTAGGGGCGCCTGGGTGGCTCAGTTGGTTAAGTGACTGCCTTCGGCTCAGGTCATGATCCTGGAGACCGGGATCGAGCCCCACATTGGGCTCCCTGCTTGGCGGGAAGCCTGCTTCTCCCTCTCTCACTCCCCCTGCTTGTGTTCCCGCTCTAGCTGTGCTTCTCACTGTCAAATAAATAAAATCTTAAAAAAAAAAAAAAAAAAAAAAGAGTCACAGACTATTGGGTGCCTGGGTGGCTCAGTGGGTTAAAGCCTCTGCCTTAGGCTCAGGTCATGATCTCAAGGTCCTGGGATCTGGGCTTGCATCTGGCTCTCTGCTCAGCAGGGAGCGTGCTTCCTTCTGCCTCTTCTGCCTACTTGTGATCTCTTTCTCTGTCAAATAAATAAATACAAATCTTAAAAAAAAAAAAAGAAAGAGTCACAGACTATTCAAATCTTAGGACCTCAGAACCCCCTCTCAGAGTTGAACCAGAAGTGAAAGATTATTCTGGACAGGGATTCCTTCCCTTTTCTGAGTTTAGGAACCCCTGGAGAAGCTGAAAGCCAGGCAGTCTCCCCAGATATATGTCTATAAATGCACTTTTTTTTTTTAAAGATTTTATTTGTTTATTTGACAGAGAGATCACAAGTAGGCAGAGAGGAAGGGAGAGAGAGGAGGAAGCAGGCTCCCTGCCGAGCAGAGAGCCCGATGTGGACCTCGATCCCAGGACCCTGAGATCATGACCTGAGCCGAAAGCAGAGGCTTTAACCCACTGAGCCACCCAGGCGCCCAGCACTTTTTTTTTTTTAAATATTTTATTTATTTATTTGACAGAGGGAGGAGGAAGCAGGCCCCCTGCTGAGCAGAGAGCCCGATGCGGGCCTTGATCCCAGGACCCTGAGATCATGACCTGGACCGAAGGCAGAGGCTTTAACCCACTGAGCCACCCAGGTGTCCTATAAATGCACTTGTATATGCCCCTGGTTTCGGGTCCTCAGGCCCATTGCTGAACCCACACATGGACTTCCTGATGCCTCCTTGGCGCTTAACAATGCCTTATTTACTCTAACAACTCCTGGGTCTTTGGACAGATGGGAAGCTGAGGCCGCACCGCACTGGGGAGGAACCAGGCTGAGCTCATAGGGATCTCAGATTCCTGGCTCCCTTCTCAGGGCTCTGTGGCTTTTGGAGAGGCCTTGTCTTGCCCCGGGGGAAATGCTGTATCATCCCCTCTTCCTGCTCTGCCTGAGCCGTGCTCAAGCTCCAGGGTGGTGCAGGGCTGGCAGGGAAGCCGGCCCCAAGCTCCGCCGGCTTACCCACTGTGCGGGAACAGCGGCGCTCCCTTCTCAGGGCCTCCCGTCCTTCATCCTTAAAGCAGGAATAATAATAAGGCCTGCCTCCCAGGATTTGAGATGAACTTATTCCCTGTTGATTAATTTTTGACTAGGTAAATACCCAAACCCAGAGAGAACACTCAGAGACCCTCCAGGTCTGACCCCCGCCCTCCTCTGAGGAGGCAGCCGGCTTATTGTCTCTGTTTCCTTCCAGAGATAGTCTCTGAAACACTTCTCCATAACCCTTTTTTTTTTTTTTAAGATTTTATTTACTTATTTGAGAAAAGAGAGAGACAGTGAGAGAGGGAACACTTGCAGGGGGAGCTGGAGGGGGAGAAGCAGGCCTCCCATAGAACAGGGAGCCCGATGCAGGGCTTGATCCTAGGACCCTGGCATTATGGCCTGAGCTGAAGGCAGATGCTTAACTGACTGAGCCACCTAGGCACTGTTTTAATCTCTTTAAAACAGATTTTATTTATTTATTTGACAGAGAGAGGGAGAGAGAGAGGGAGCACAAGCATGGAGAGTGGCAGGCAGAGGGAGAGGGAGAAGCAGGCTTGATCCCGGGACCCTGGGAACATAACCTGAACGGAAGGCAGGTGTTTAACTGACTGAACCACCTCAGGTGCCCTTCCATATATTTTTTTATATTGCCCAAATCATAGAATCCTTTGGGGGGGGGGGGGATGTGGAGAGGGCGCTGCAGAATTTTTCTTCCCTCCCTCTCTCTTCCTTTTCCTTCCTTCCTCCTTTCCTTTTTCCCTTCCTTCCTTCTTTCCTTCCTTATTCTAAAAGTAACATACACCCACTGTCAAGAATTTGGAAAATAGGGTCACCTGAGTGGCTCAGTTGTTAAGCATCTGCCTTATGCTCAGGTCATGATCCCTGAGTCCTGGAATTGAGCCCTGCATCGGGCTCCCTGCTCTGCCAGAAGCCTGTTTCTCTCTATCAAATAAATAAATAAAATATTAGGGGAAAAAAAGCATTTAGAAAAAACAGAAAGGTATTACCCATCATACCACCACATATAAAAAGTTGATATTTGAATATAGTTCCTTCCAGTCCTTTAATGCAAAAACAGAATTTGGATTATACTGTTCTTGTAGCTTTGCCTAGTGTTTCTTTTATAGGTTATGACCCTGGAATATAAAACGTTCTCGGCTACCTGTGAATCAAGCTTTTTAGCTGAGGTCCCTGCCCAGCTCAGCCACGGCCCCAGAAGCCAGCACATAGAATGTCCCAGTTCCTACCAGATAAGCAGGAACCTGGGCCCCTGGCTGATCCTGGGACAGAGTTTATGAATCCAGAGCTGTGCATTGTTAGACATCACTACTCTCCCATTAGCTTTTTAAAAACCTAACACACACACACATACAAACATACATTTATTTTAATCTCTAGGCCCAACACGGGCTTGAACTCCCAACCCCGGGATCAAGAGTTGCATGCTCTCCTGACTGAGCCAGCCAGGTGCCCCATGTGGCAGTAAGTTTTTAAGAAGGAATATAGGGGCGCCTGGGTGGCTCAGTTGGTTAAGCGACTGCCTTCGGCTCAGGTCATGATCCTGGAGACTTGGGATCGAGCCCCACATCGGGCTCCCTGCTCGGCGGGAAGCCTGCTTCTCCCTCTCTCACTCCCCCTGCTTGTGTTCCCTCTCTGGCTGTGTTTCTCTCTGTCAAATAAATAAATAAAATCTTTTTTTTTTTAAAAAAAGAAGGAATATAAATCAGAGGGAGAGGAAAACAAACAACAACTAGATATTGGGGACTATTCTTCCTATTCTGGTTAAAATTTTCTTCTATTATGGAAAGTTTGAAATGTGGACGAAAGCAACCAAGATATAGTATAATCAAGTTCCATGAATTCTCACCGGGCTTCAACAGGTATTAAGATCTGTCCCACTTGGCACGCCTGGCTGCCTCAGGTGAACGTGTGACCCTTGATCTCAGGGTTATGAGTTTGAGCCCCACACTGGGTGTAGAGATTACTTAAAAATAAAATCTTTTTTTTTTTGTAAGATTTTATTTATTTATTTGACAGAGAGAAACACAGCGAGACAGGGAACACAAGCAGGGGTGAGTGAGAGGGAGAAACAGGCTTCCCGACAAGCAGGGAGCCCAGTGCGGGGCGCAGTCCTGGGACTCTGGGATCATGACCTGAGCTGAAGGCAGACGCTCAACGACTGAGCCACCCAGGTGCCCCCCAAATAAAATTTTTTAAAAAATTTTGTCCCACTTCAAATACAGACATTGTAATATTTTCTTTTCTTGCATAACTGAAACGAAGTTATCATTACAGTGAATGGAATTCATGCTCATTTGGATTGGTATTTTGGATATGTATTGAGCACCTGCTGCATGTCAGCCAGTGTTCTAGGACTAAGACTCCCCGTGTAAAGGACATCTGAGCATATGTTTAAATGAACTGAAGAACAGAGCCAGAGTGGGTATCTGTGAGAATAGCTAGCCAGCAAGAGGGAAGAGCAAGTGCAAAGGTCCTGGGACAGGACTATGTTTGAGGAATGGGGGGGATGCTAGCGTGGCTGGAGTCAGAGAGAGTGAGGAGGGAGTTGAGATCAGCTGGCCAGGCAGTATCTTGGGGTTGCTGGTGAGGACTTGGGCATTTGCCCCCGTGATGTTTGAGCCATGTTCAGAGCAGAGGAGCAACACGACAGTCTCTAGTATGTGGGCCCAGAAGGCAGAGATTTCCATCTATGTCGTTCATACTGAGTGCCTAGTAGAGCCCAGCCAAGCACACCATAGTGGCTCAACAAACATTTGTTGCATATATAGAACTAAGTGCATGTGGACCGTCATTTGGCTTCTTGCAGGCTTGTTCTGAGCCTGGCCAGCGATGAGGTTTATTTACTACAGTGCCTTTAGCACAGTGCTTGACTAGCGGGAGTGCTTTATCTGCTTTAGTGCCTATGCTTGCTATCACTGCTATTGCTGTTACTGTCACAGGAGGTGCAAGGGACCAGGAGATGGGGGCTGTGCTGGGGGCGACCAGGGTGTGTCATCGTGTCCCCCCCCCCCCCCCCCCCCCCCGCATTGCAAGTCCGCCCTTGCAGCAGCCATTCCTGACCTGGGGTCTCCTCCCTCCTGCTGCAGCTCCACGGAGAAGAACTGCTGCGTGCGGCAGCTCTATATCGACTTCCGCAAGGATCTGGGCTGGAAGTGGATCCACGAGCCCAAAGGCTACCACGCCAACTTCTGCCTGGGGCCCTGCCCCTACATTTGGAGCCTGGACACGCAGTACAGCAAGGTGCGTCTGGCCTCAGGCAGTGGGTGGGCAAGATCAGGGACCAGGGTAGTGGAGGGAGACAAACAGGTAAAATCAGAGAGGAATGGGCCAGCTGAGAAGTAGAGAGAGACAGGGGCAGAGATGGAATGAGACTGAGAGCAGGAAGAGAGAGAGGGAGAAGGGGGAGACCCACGGGGAGACAGAGGGACAGGGCGGCGCGGGAGGATGGAGACTGAAGAAGAGGGAACGGGGCAGTTAGTATGCGAGAAAAAGGCCGGGAGTCCATAGATTGCACCGAGACAGAGACTGAAGACAAGGCAAGAGTGGAAAATGAAGAGAGTGAGACTGAGACTGGGTAAACAACAGACCCAGATGAGACAGAGGGAGAGGGAGCAGGGGAGAGGCGGGCCACCCTGCCTACGCCCCCCACCTCCGACCCTGCCCCTGCCCCTGCCCGCAGGTCCTGGCCCTGTACAACCAGCACAACCCCGGCGCCTCGGCGGCGCCGTGCTGCGTGCCGCAGGCGCTGGAGCCCCTGCCCATCGTGTACTACGTGGGCCGCAAGCCCAAAGTGGAGCAGCTGTCCAACATGATCGTGCGCTCCTGCAAGTGCAGCTGAGGCCCCGCCCCGCCCGGCAGGCCCCGCCCACCCGGCAGGCCCGGCCCCGCCCCCGCCCGCTGCGCCGGGCCTTATTTAAGGACACCACGCCCCAGGCTCCCTCGGGGATCCATTAAAGGTGGAGAGAAGACTGGAGTCTCTGTGCGCGCGTCATTGGGTCCTGACTGGGATCTCCCTCCCGACATTCCGAACTGCCGCTCCATCTGCCCCCTTTCCCTCTCTCCACCATTCATTTCCTCCCACAAATACTTGCTGCACACTCCTTAGGTTCCAAGTACTCCCCTCCAGGCTAGATTTATTTATTGGGCACCTTGTGCTCAGTTCCAAATGCCTAATATTGACTAACTCGTGTAATCATCATAACAAAACCCTGAGATACAATGTCATCTGAGATAACACTCACTTTAAAGCTGAGGAAGCCAGAGCCCAGAGAGGTAGGAAGACCTAGGCACAGCCTAGCCATGAGGATGAACTTGGAGTGAGTGACAGAGAGGAAAGACCAATGTGGTTGGAAGGGAGAGACAAGGGGAAGGGTGCTGGGAGCTGAGTCAGTTGATTAACGCTCATGGGCCAGATAGTAATATTTCCCCTGCTGGGTATGGCTGTAGGAGCTCCCTGTAGCCCAGCAGAGCAGAGGCTGGCAAATTACTACCCGCAGGCCAATTCTGACCCGCTGCCTGTATCTGTAAATAAAGTTTTATTGGAGCACAGCCACGCTCATTCCTTTGTGCATCACCTAGGGCTGTTCAGTGGTAAAAGGGCATGGCTGAGTAGAAACTGTAAGCAGTCACAAATAGTTATCTAACTATTTAACTATCTAACCTTTTATAGAAAACAGTTTGCCAGCTCCTGCTATAGGAGCTCTCCCCTTTACAGATGGGAAGACTGAGGCACAGAGAGGTTCAGTTACTTCAGTTAAGGTCACACGGTTAGCACGAGGCAGAGCTGGGATCGAGCCCAAACAGCTAGAGTTGAGGATCTAGGCACATAAGAGGCACAGGGACTGCTTCCCGGTCCACATCGGGCCTGTGGGGGCCTATGGGAACTTGTAATCTGAGGAAGATGGGAGCTATGTCAGGGTTCAGAACAGAAGAGGAGTGTGAGTCAACTTCGGTGCTCAGAGGGTCCCTCTGGTTGATGGTTGAGTAGACTAAATAGCAAGGGGAGTTGCAGGGAGACCATTTGTCCAAGTGAGCAGTGCCAGGGCCCTGAGCCAGGGTGGCTTCCCATCAGCTGCCCGTTTCTTCCCATCTGCCCTTGTGTTGCCCCTGAACTCTCTCTCCTGCTTTCCTCCTTCTCGGCCTCTCCTGTTCCCTTCTTCGTCCCAGGTTTTGGTCCCCTCCCCAGGCCCCCCTCCACTCTCCTGCCCTTCCCAGGGCCAGGCCCTGACCTGCTCCTGGCCCAGGGATGGCCCTAGGTGGGGGTCACTGTGTAGGGACACGCTGTCATTTTCACCAGCTTCCTGTGTGCAGACACTTGCAAGCACACAGTGACACAGACCGCAGCCCCATGGAAACACGGCACAGCTGTACATATGTTCACACTCACAAGACAGGCTTGATGTAGACCGTGTGCCACAGTCTCGCAGACATGTTCACCCTTCAGAGCCACAGTGGCTACACAGAAACTTGTGACACTAGTCACAGCTCACACGTGGCACCGCATTACCCATGCCCAGCCCAGCCTCGGAGCTTCTCTGGGACACGGCAGAACACAGTCACACAAATATGACCACTGCACACCAGGTGCGGATTTCGAGAAGGTGCCCCGCACAGACACACACCTCCCAGCCTCAGAGCCCCATCAGGAAGTGACCCACCAACAGTCACACAGACATCCTCCATGGGGTCACGCTCACAAACAGGCACAGTGCACACGCATTCACACAACCAGACACATCCTGGTTCTACCCAGACACACCACACATGGAGACACACGTCACAATAGCACAGACTACAGGCCGATCGTGCCCACTCAGTCTACATTTCGTCGGCCCACACACTGAGGCCTGGGGAGTCCCACGAGGCCCCGCAGACAGCAGCTGGCCCCGTCATCTCCAGACACGCTGTCACACCCCGGGTCCCAGACGGAGCAGTCCTACACACCCAGACACACCCCCAGGGTCGTGGCCCTCGCACGCCCAGCCCGCGCCTCGGCCCCAGGACAAGTCCTGGCCGCACACCCGGGGGTTGCACACACCGCGCGGTCGCCTTCGAGCCCTCGCCACGCCCTTGTGACACACCCCGCCCACCTGCCCGGCCAGGCTGAGTTGGCTTGGAGGCCGCCCAGGAAGGGAAACTTGCGGGCTCAGCACCTTCCTGGAGTGCCTGCGGGCAGCCCCTGCCCTGCTACCCGGCACCCTGCAGCCCCACTGGGTGGGGCCAGGCCCTGGGGGGTGCACAAAGGAGTCCTGGCCCCAGCTCAGCGCCTAAGCGCCAGGGCAGGACCCTTGGGCTTGGGAAGCTCCGCTCCCCTCCCCCATTCCTGCGGGCAGCCTCGGGAGGGAAGTCGTGGGGGGAGCCTGGGTTCCGGCTGGAGCCCCAGCTTCCCGTCCGGCCCCCATGGGGCAGGAAGCAGGGCTGGGGAGGCCAGCTCAGGCCTTCCTGCCCCCTCCCCCAGACAGGCCTGGGAGGTGGATCAGCTGAAAGGAGTGGGGAGAGCAAGGGTAGAGGAATAAAAGTTCCTTCTGCCCCCAACCTCATGATTGGTATCTTTGTGTTTCTAATGTAAATTTGAACATGTTCAGGACAACTGTGTGTGTGTGTGTGTGTGTGTGTGTGTGTGTGTGTGTGTGTGTGCGCGCGCGCGCGCACGCAGGCAAGCTTCATGCAGTGAATTTTGTGTGTCCTGCTTGGCGGGGTTCTAACACACCAGCAGGCACCCTCTGGCTGCGCTGAGCGTGGACAGGTCTTGTCCAAGTGTGCATCTCCAGTACGTGTCCCCTCTGACCGTGCTGTGTGTGGGTCTGAGTTATGTTTCTGTCTGGAAGCTGGTGTGCTCTCTGGGCTCTGACATGACCCTGTGTTTCAGCAAGTCTGGCTGTAGGAGTGGGTTGTACCCCTGAGCCATGCCGTGTGTCTGAATTTTTTCTCAACCTCTAGGCTGTTCTCTGGGGGTAAATTTGTTCACTCTTCAGTAAGTGTGACTCAAAGTGTGGATGTTTTCTGTGCATGTCTGTGTGCCTGTGAGGGAGGTGTGTTTTGGGGAGCTGTTGTACTCTGTATTTGCTAGTTAAGCTGTGTTTTTAGTGCGTGTGTGGGGAACAGTCCCTGGGGTTTGTCCGTGGGCAGCTTGTTTCTAGGGGAGGCCTGTGAGCAGTGTGTGCCTCACTGGTATTCTGAGCACGTTGTGTCTGTGGGGTATGTCTGCAACATACTTGCTGTCACCCTCCTCATTTGTGTGTCCATTCAGACTGGTTTCCTCCGCTCCAGAAGCAGATGGTGTTTGCATTTTTGTCTCCCCATATGTGGGCCAGTGACTTTGGTGTGTGAGCTGTTGTGTGGGCATCTCTTTGGTATCACATGATCCTCGAGGTGTTTTGAGTTTTCAGTAGGGTGGCGGTGTGTCCCACAGGTCTGCATTTTGTGCTAGTGTTTCCAGGGCAGGAGGGGCATGGTGTGTCCCCAGGGAAGCCGCCAGCCTCCCAAGCGACACGCCCAGTGGCCTCTGTGCTGAGTGGAGGCTGCGTCTGCGGTGTGTCCCCTTGCCGGCTGGTGCCACGCTGGCTCGGGGCTGACTGTGGCGGGGGGGGGAGGGCAGGGGCTGTGGTGGGCACTGGACCCACGCCCGGACCTCGGTATAAATATCCCAGCTGCCGGTGACTGTGTTTACTCGGCTCCAGCCTGGGGGCGGCTCCATCCTGGGGGG
>PITA01007531.1:0-75861 GCA_004023965.1 Spilogale gracilis | reverse complement strand
TACAGGAATGGTCATGGGAGGCTCAGAGACCCAGTGTGGAGGGATGGGCAGGAGGCAAGCGAGAGGGGTGGCTGAGTTCCTGGGCAGGACTGACAGGGAAGACTGGAGGGCTGAGAAGGGAGGTGGGAAGTGATGGGAGATTCAGGCAGAGAGACACAGAGAAGGCAAAGGGAGGGGGGGCGGGCAGTGGGGCAGCAATGGGAGGGACAGGATGAGAGGGGAAGGACATGCGGGGGCTCAGACGGGGGAGCAGGTGGCAGCCAACAGGGCCGGCCAGGCCAGACAGGGGACGAGGTGGGGGGCAGAATGCCCACAGAGGGGCTCTCCCCTAGCAGGCCCCTCCCTCCCTGACTCAGCCTCTCCATCAGCCCTGGGCACCCCCCAGGGCACCTCCAGGTCGCAGCCCCAGGGACTGTGTCGGGGGTGTGTCCCCCACAGTCCCTCTTGACTGGCCCCACCTCTGTCTCCGTGGTGAAAGGTCCTGTCTCCGCCATCTGACTAACTCTAATTCTGACTCAGCTGCTGCTGTCTCTCGTCACTTTATTATGTAACAAATCTACATCCGGCAAAGTATATCACAAACAACATTAATGACCCAGTGACAGCCTGACAAAAGCCGTGCTCTGGGCTGCTCCCTGCCTTAGAAGAGCCCTCCGGGCCTGCGGGGGCGGTGCAGGGTTCATCCTCCGGTTCATCCTCTGCTCTCCAGGGGTGCAGCAGGTCGGCCAAGCCTGGGCTTCCCCAGGAGCTGGGACAGCCATGCGGACAGTATGGGCTGCGGAGGGGCACCACGATGGTTCTGGTCCAGGTGCTGACTTCCACGCCCCTGACACAGTTCTAAGCCCGTGTGTAGGGAGAGGGCCCTCCTGAAGCTTAGCTGCTGGTATCGCCGACACCCGCCTTTCCCTCGGTCTTTCTGAGTTAGTCCGTGCATCTGTCCACTCCGAGTGGCCGAGCTGACGGCTGACACGCAGCCTAGAAGGACAGTCTGCAGGACCTGGGAGGTTCTAGAAATGGCTTTTCAACTTTACAGGCCGTGCAGTCTGGAGCACCTATCTCCCTTCTGGCCTCTCCTGACTCACCCATGGAGTGGAGGGGAGTCCCCAGTTCCCAGGGCTGTCTGGAGGATTGTGTGGCACCAGGCCCGAAAAAGGACAGAACTGCTCAGTAACCAGAAGCTTCCATATTGAACAATCTCTCCGTGTGAATGTCCCTCAGCCTCTAGGCCAGCTCTCACTTTCTGTGTCAGCTCAAGTCCTGCTTGACCCAGAGGCAGGGCTGAGGCCCAGGGCTCAAGAGCTGTGGCTCCAGGAGGCCTCAGGATTTCCCCCTTACTCTCGGCCGGTTTTGAGGGTCCTTCAGGCTTGGCTATGGCGGGGTACCATCATTCTGGCTCCCAGAAGTGAGGGGTCCCCAGCCCCCACCTCTCTGACCCATGGCCCAGGGCCCTCCCCGCAAGCAGCTTGAGCCCTTCTCCATGTGCTTGTCTACTGGGGGAAGCAGGAGCCGGGTGTCAGGGCATGGGAAGGCGGGACGCCTGGGTTCCCACAGGCCAGTGGCTGAGTCACCAGAGGCCATCTGGCTCCCATTAGCCCGGGGCGGCAGGGGGCTCTGTGGGGCGGGCCCTGTGGCCAGCTGGGGGCAGGGATGCTGGGGCAGGCTGTGTGTGGGATGACTCAGGACCGATGATAACAGCCTGTGCGTATTTGGGGAGTGTAAACAGGAGAGGGAGGAGGAGGAGGAAGAAAGGAAGGAAAGAACGTTGTGGCTGGGGAAAGAAAGGGGCTAGTGGGGCCGAGAGGGGAGAGCTCCCGTCCCCGTGCCCCATCCCGCCACACCCAAGCTGGTAGGCCTGTGGCCCCAGGGCTGCCCCTGCACCCCCCTCCCAAGTTTGAGTCCTAAGGGAGAGGTGACAGCTGGTAGCCAGCCCAGCGAGACCACCTTCCTCCACAGCCAGGCCAATGGGTTGGGGGACAACACAGAAACTAGAGAGAGGAAACCAGAGAAAGGCCAAGAGGCAGACAGAGGGCCAGAGGCAGCATGAAGGCAGAGATGGGAACGTACAGGTGGGAAGAGCCAGAGGCCCGGAGTGGGGCTGTAGGAGATAGGAATGAAACAGAGGCAAGGAGGCACAAGCTGCATCAGCAGAGGTGGAGAAACAGGCAGAGGCTGGGGGCTCACCTGGACCCTACACTGGGCACTGATGGCCATCTGGCTAGCACCAGCTATGAAGGGCCCACTGGCCTCAGTCAAAGGGAGGGTGTTCAGCCTGGACCCTGCTGTGGGGATAGAGGCCCAGGCGCAGGGAAGGGGACAGAGAAAGGCAGAGGAAAGACAATGAGGTGCAAAAAGAGGGAGAGGTATACAGAAAGCAAGAAACAGAAAGCCAGGGAGAAAAAGTGAAACAGCCAGACAGACAGTGAGAGACAGAGGTGGAGTGTGTGTGGGGGAGACAGGGAACCCTGCATGCAGAGGGGGGCAGGGAGTCAGCAAGACTGTCCCCTAGACAGAGTCCTAGGTGAGGCGAGCGGCCAAGGCCATCAGTCCCCTTCCAGCTCTGGGCTGGGCGCGTCCTCGGGCTCCTCCTCATCGAAGTACCTCTCCTCCTCATCCCGAGCCACGATGTCCAGGTTGTCAAAATCAGGGTTGTCATCCACGGTGCTGCAGGGGGAGGGGGCTGTCAGGGGCTGGCTGTGGGCTTCCTATCCTTCAAAGGAGCTGGGGCTCCCCAGGTCAAAGGCCACATGCTGGCAGCTGGGAATTGGAGCTGCCCTGGGGCGGGGAGGGGCGGCATAGAATCTCTCAGGGCTTCAAACAAAAGGCAACATTTTCCAAAGCAGAGATTTTACATAAAAACTTCTGTTTTCTCTCAAAATACTGGAAGACGTGGGGGTGGGGATGGGAGGGCCCTCATTCCCCAGAGTGGTTCTCAACCAGGAAGATCCTGCCCCTCGGGGGACATGTGGGGATAGCTGGAGACAGTCTGTTGTCACAACTGGGGTCTCCTACTGGCACCCAGTGGCTCAATATCAGGGATGCCTCTCAGGACACTTCCGTCCACAGGCCAATGCTCCACAGGAAGAACATCAACGGTGCTGAGAAATGTCTGCCCCAAGGTGACAGGTGATCCTAAACTGTCAAGAGGACCCTTGCACCTGCTGTTCCCCTGCCAGGAACACTCTGGCTCCAGATATTCGTGTTGATCCCCACACATTCTGCACATCTTTGTGGAAACAATCACTGGCCAGAGAGCCTTCCCTGGCCACCTGGTCCCAACACCCCCGCCCCTGGGCCCTGTCTTAAATTTCTTTACGGCCCCATCACCACCACGTGCTACATGCTTCTCTTGCTTCCTCATTAGAGTGGGACTCCCATCAGGGCAGGGAACCCTTCCGTTGGCTTTGGTCACTGCTTTGTCCCCAGAGTCTGCTCATAGCAGGTGCTCAGCACATGGTGGCTGAACGCAGATGAGGGACCCACTGACCTGCTGCCTGGCAGCTGCCCTCCAGGTGGAATGGGCTTTGGTCTCTCTGCACCCTAATCCTCATGCCAGGCCCAATTTCCTCATGGGCACCTGGCTTTCTGGGGGCGCTTCATGGCCCAGGACTCTGTATCCCACTGTGTGTGGGAACTTGGGTCAAGAGGCTCCACCCCAGCTGGAGGTGGATCAGCAAGACTTGCCTCCAGAGCTGGGGGACCCTAGATCAGGCCAGTGGGGCTCCCCACTCAGCTGGTGAGGGTCAGCCTATTCGTGTATCACCAGGGCTGGGTCTGAAGCCAGGCCCTCAGCTGGCACACCCATCAGGCCGGACTGCCTCGGTTGCCAAAACCTTTTATCTCTGACTCTGATACTTCATTCTTCTGTGTCCTTTTCCCTGATGGCAAGATCCTTCCCAGAGCAGTGGTTGTGTGTCTCACCCTGGGGTTGCGGTGGGGATGGCAAACAGACCACAGGGTGGCCACCAGAGGCCCCTCCGTGCTAGGCATTAACCCCGCCAACGGTTACCTCTGGTAGCAAGGAGGTCTGGGGGCCTGAGGAAGAAGCTGGTGTGCCTGAGGGACACCTGGAGGGCTTGGGGTGGTGGCATCCTACCAGGCCACCACCATTTATCTGAATAGAAATATTTCAATGTTTTATCAAATTTGAGCCGACCATCAGCCCTGCTCACTCCCTTCTTCAGGTAAGGGAACTGACGCGCAGAGATGGACAAAGCTAGTCCAAGGACACCCACGAATCTCTGAGCCGGGCTGAGGGCTGTGGAGTACAGGGCTGGAGATGGGGTGGGGCCTGAGTCACCTGTAGTCGAAGTCCCCGTCCTTGCCATCCAGAAAGCGCTGGTGCATCCGGCTGGTGAACTCTTCCCGCAGGATCAGCCTCTCTTCTGAGTCGGGGACCCAGGCCTCGGAGTCTTTGCTGGGGCTCTGGTCTGTAGGGGTAGATACCATAGGGCGGGGGTGGGATGTGGGCAGTGCACTTGGGGGAGGTGCTGAACACACGGCCACAGATTGCTGCCTCCTCTGAGCTGGTGGCATTGCAAGCACAGTGGTGACCAATACAGCCCCGGCCCCACCCTCCGGACCACACACCAAACACACAGTGACAATACAGTGCTCTGGAGGTTGGGGAACAGGGTCGGGAGCTGCTACCTGGAGGGTGGCAAAGGGAAGGCATTCTTGGCAGAGGGAACGGCATGAGCAGTGGCTTGGAAGGGAGCGATTGCTGGGTGCCTTTGAGGAGGGTGGGACAGAGATGGTGGAAGGACTGGGAAGAGCTCAGGGCAGGCAGGGGAGGGACGCAGTGTCTGCTCTTGCAGGTCAAGTGCCCAGCCTGGGAGCCTCCTGGTACTGGCCCTCACCTTCCTCATCACTGTCATCCTCCTCTTCCTCCTCTTCCAGACAGGCCTCCTCCTCCTCCTGCTGCTGGAGCAGCCGCTGCTGCAGCTCGCGCTCTTGGTAGGACTGGAGCAGCAGGTCCGAGAGTGGGCAGGCAGGGGTGCCGAGGACACCGGGCTTGGGTGGCTGGTGGGCCGGGGCACGGGCACTGAGCTCCTCCTGGGTGAGGTACTGCCCGATGTACTGCTCGTACAGCAGCGGGGCCCGGAACCGCATCTGCTCATCACTGAAGTACTCGCCGCCTGCACGGAGACAGGGCACGCTCAGGCTCAGGGTGCAGGGTGCGCCTGTCTGGGCAGACGCATGACCACGATCATGCTTGAAGGAGAGCACGCAGGGTCCTGACGTCACCTGGCCATGAGTACACACGCGTGCGTCTGAGCCTCATCTGCGTGCCTCGTCGGCCCTGTATCTGCACGTGTGCTCTAGTGAGCGCATGCTCAGCCATGGCCACCCTGGCCCTGAGGGCACTGGTGGGCTGGGGCCCTTGCCCATCACCGTGCCTGGTCACACAGGTGTGCACAGGCAAGGGTCCTGCACACCGGGGCCAGGATGCAGATGAGGAGAGGCTGCCTGTGTACACAGCTGCACGTGCCAGATGGGGACACTCCTGGTGGCCTTCCAGACCCCACATCTCACCCTCCCCAGTGTGCTTTCCCCTGCAGCCATCCCTCGGGTGGGCTTGGCTTCCCTGCAACCCCCTTCCCGTCTCCCCCAGCCGCCTGTTCCTGCAGGTGGCTCTGTCCCTCAGAAAATCGTTAAACTGCCCAGGCCCCTGACCTGCCTTCAGAGCTAGGGCGAGAATCTGCCCAAAATCCCCACCTCTGCAGCACTGGGATCTGTGGCTGTCCCTGTCCTGCCCCCTCTATTATCCATCTCTTTGTTTCTGGTGTTTCCCACCATATTCTGTTTCTCTCCCTCCGCTCCCCTGGCTCTGTTTCTGCTGCTCCGCCTCCACCAACCTGTCCCTCCTGGATTCCATGTCTGGCACCTCACCCCCCATTCATTCGTTCCTCCTCCCTGACCTCTCCTTCACTCCCTGTCGCTGTGCCCCACCCTCTCCAAGGCTCTAGGGCCTGTGTCTCTACTCTAACCAGAATCTTTACTTGTTGGCTCTCATCTTCCAACTTTAGTTCTGGTGTCTCCAGTCACAAAGATGCTTGTAATCATGCTGTGGTCAAGAAGGTATCATGCCTTCCATAGGTGTGCCTTGTTTCAGAAGGCCTTTGTGTCCCCAGGGTCACAGACAGACTCCCCTGGGTTTCCTCAGCGCCTCTGTGTATGGATTCCCACACGAGGGAATCTCGTTTTCCTGAGGGATAACCACTTACCCCAGCGGTGGGTTCTGTGTCTGTGGCCCACTGACCCGAAGTGGCACTTGTGTCATCTAATAAATTCTGACCCTTCTCACTGCCTGTCCCATTCTCTTCCCCTGGGTTCCTGTCTATCTCTATCTTGCCTCATGACTTCACGTGTCTGTTTCAACCTCCCTGTGTCCTTGTTTCAAAACTTATCTCCAAAACTCGTCTCCGCTCTTGCATCCTTGTTTTTTACTTCCTCTGCCTCAGTCTCCCCGCCCACCCAGCCCACCTGTTCCCACACCTTGGATGAGCTCACGCAGGGCAGCGTAACGCCGATTACGCAGGCGGGTGCGCAGGGTGCGGGGTCGGGCACTGCCCTGCCGGGCCACCTCGGCACAGTAGAAGTCCGCACGATGGTCGCCACGCAAGTGGCCAAAGCAGGCCAGGTGCTCCTCGCGGAGGCCCGTGCGGAAGCGCTCTAGGAACACTAGCGGCTTCTCACGGTACAGCTGGCCCAGGATGGCCACCTTCTCCCGCTCGGTGAGGTCAGGCTCGCCCTGCTGCTGGCTGCACACAGGCAGGCGGCTGGCAGCCACGGCACGCAGCATGGCACTCACCGCCGCATTCTCAGGCCCGGGGGTGTCATCATCTGGAACCCTTGGTGCTCCCTCTGTGGTTTCTACCTTGTCCTGGGGTCTGGGTGGGACCGGCGTCCAGCTCAGCTCCCCCCAGTGCCCAGAGCTGGGCTTCATGCAGCCTGTGGGGGGAGGAGAGATGTGTTAATGCTGGGATGGGAGTGTGGGGGAGATGCAGTGGGTGGAAAAGATTCGTCTTACATTTACTGAGCACCTACTATGTCCTGGACATTGTTCTAGATCCCAAAGATGGGCTTGGCTTCCCCATAGTAAGCACAAAGTTGACATTTTGGTGGAGGACACGGACTGTGAAAAACATAAACTGAACACATGATGTGTTAGCAAACATACAGTCTGTTGGGTGGTTACAAGAGCTATGCAGAAAAAAGGGAAAGAGAAGGGGATGGGGTCAGTGGGGGGCAGGCTGCAATTTATTTATTTGAGATCTAGAGGTGAGGGGCAGATGGGGAGACGGGGAGAAAGAATCTGAAGGAGAGTCAGCGCACAGCACAAGCCTGATGCGGGGGTTGATCCCATGACCACAAGATCATGACATAAGCTGAAACAAAGAGTCAGACACTTAACTGACTAAGCCACTCAGGTGCCCCACGCTGTAATTTTAAATGGGACAGTCAGAGAAGACCTCGTGAAAAAAGTGACATTTTGGTAGAGACCTGAAGTGGCGAAGGACTGAGCCATGACATTTTGGGGGGAAGACAGTTCAACAGAAAGGGAACAGCCCAGCCAATGCAAAGGCCCTGAGGCAGGAGTGTGCTTGGTATATTTATTTGGTCCTTTACCACCTCATTCACTGACTCACACAACTGCCTTTTCACTTGTTCACAAAATCACCAACATTTCCTCTAAACTGTTAACTCATTACCTCTCTCTCCTACTCATTCACGCATTCGCCCAGCCCCTCTTCAACAACTCTATATCTGTGCAAGGCCCTGGCTGTGCTGTGCTGAGGATCCACGGGAGTGAGTGAGCCAGACCAACGCTTGCCCTCAGGGAACAACCAGTGTGATGGGAGAGCCAGGAGAGTCAAAGACAACACAGGCGTTGGTAACAGGCTAGCTGCACACCAGGCAAACCTGGTCAAGAGCTGTTTCTCAAAAGGTGTGGGAAGTCGAGCGAGGCTGAGCAAGCAGGAAATAAGAGAAGACAGAAAGTACAGGCAACTCCTTTGGGCAGCTTGGCTGGGACAGGAAAGAGGGAGGGGGTGAGGGTTACAAGTGCAATGGATTTCAGAGAGGGATGTAATCACTGAGACCAGAGAAGACTAAATTGGATCAGGGTACAGGCTGTGGAGGAGAGCATAGGAAGGGGCAGTGCTTAGAAAGATGTTCGAGAGGCTGAGTAGACAACCACGGAACTGAAGGGCTGGGAGACGAGGGATGCATCCAGTTCAGGTCCGGGGACTAGTCAAATTGTCCTTGAGACAGTCATGGACAAGGAGCAGATGTGAGGGGAGTCCCAGCTTGGGACATGGAAGGTGGGATGGGCCCAGGGGACATCCAAGGGGAGCATCTAAGAGACTGCAGGTCCGTGGGACCGGAGACTTCTCATGAGAAAAGTGTAGGGCTGGGGATAGAGCTATAGAATCTGCATCACCAAGATAGGAATCAAAGCCAAAGGAAATGAGAGGTCATGGGGAGGGCAAGGGGAGTGTGTGAGGGACAAGAGAAGAGTGGGCTAGGAAAGAACCCTGACAAGATGGGGAGAAGGCATGCCTATGAGCGAGGCCATAAAAGGCTATAAAATGGGCTGCTGAAAGACAGCTACGCTTTAATTCCTGGAGCCTGTGTTACTGTTGATGGCCAAAAAAATGGGTCTCTGCAGATGTGACGAAGTTAAGAATCTTTGGACAGGGAGAGTATCTTGGATTGTCCAGGTGGGTCATGATGAGTGTCCGTAAGAGTCCGAGGGAGACTGGACATACACAGAAGAGAAGGCCACGGAAGTGATGTGGCCACAAGTCAAGAATGCCAGGAGCCAGCAGAAGCTGGAAGGGCCTCTGAGGGGGCCCTCCACGGTGCTGCTATATCCAGATTTCAGCCTTGTGGTACCGATTTCAGACTTCTGGCCTTCAAAACTGTGAGAGAATAAATTTCTCTTGTTTTAAGCCCCCAGCTTGTTGTCATCTACTGCAGCAACCATGGAAAACTTATAGAGGCTGAGCGGGAGGAGTCTGAGAGAAGGGAAAGGGAAACACTGGTGTCACAGAAATCGGGGTGGGGGAGGGGGAGGTGGGGGCACCTGGGTGGCTCAGTAGGTTGAGCATCCCACTCCTGGTTTGGGCTCAGGTCATGATCTCATGGGTTTTGAGATGGAGCCTGGAGTCAGGTTATGGGCTCCTTGCTCAATGGGGAATCTGCTTGAAGATTCTCTCCCTCTGCCCCTCCCCCCACTCTCTCCTCCTTTCTCTTGAAAATAAATCTGAAAAAAAAAGAGAAAGACAGAAATAAAGGAAGAGGAAAGAAGGGAGGGAGGGAGGAAGGAAGGAAGGAAGGAAGAAAAGGGACAAATTTCAAAGATGGAGGGATCAATGACATTGAATTCTCCAAGTAGTCTAGTAAGAGAAAATCTAAATGGGGTAACTCTGTTTAACTACACAGGGGAGGCCACTGGCAATCTTGATCACAGCAGTTTCTGGAGGTAAAAGCCGGACTACAAGTGGGTGGGAGGTAAAGAAAGGGAGGTAGGTGTGGATGACTCTTTGGAGAAGATACCTGGCATGGAACTGAAAGATAGATTTTCTTTTTAGATTAAAACATTTCTTTTCAATGGAAAATTTCCAACATGCACAAATGTAAAGAATAGGAAGATATTCCCACCCCACCCCATATACCACCATCCAGCTTCACAAATGACCAAATCTCAGCCAGTGATGTTTCAGCCAACCTCCCAACCACACCTTGTCCCACTTGGGACAACTCTGAAGCAGCGGGATGAAGTTTAAACATGAGCAAAACGAAAGAGTTTTACATACTGACGGGAAGGCATCGGGAGAAACTGAGACTGAAAATGCAAAGGAGAGAGACGGAGAGAGCACAGAAACGGCTTAAGGACCCAAGTAGGCAGATGGCACTATGTAGCCTTTGGGGGAAGGAGAATGAGAATGAAATGGGGGAGCTGTGAATCTGGACTAGGCAGAGTTTGCGTGGGACAGAAGGAAGGTCAGCCTGGGGCAAGGGAAGGGTCAGTGCCGTGCACGAGAGGTGACTGAGAGGCAGGCTTGACTGGGACACTGGGACTCAGACGGGACGGGGGCAGGTTACGTAGACCTGAGAGCTAGCCTGGTAAGGAGTCGGGTTAGCGTGGCACAGGGAAGGGCTGGCCTGGAACTTGGAGGGGGTTAATTTCAGGGAAGAGGACGCGGTAAAGGACGGCAGCTCGCAATACGCGAGGCATTAATCCGGAAAAGTGGCGAAGGGGACTGGGAAACCTGAGGGCTGGTGTCCCCTTATAAAGTCCTCCAGCGGGCCCATGGGGAATCATTTCCCAATGAAACCGCAGCCCCACACTCCCGCCCCTTCCGCGCAGCCAGGACCTCACCTTCTTCGGGTTCCCTGGCCGCTGCCGCGGTCGCTACGGCCTCCATCCTGATTTTTTACTAGTCAGTCGTCGCGGTAGTTTCTGCACGCCGATCCGAACCCAGGCCCTCAGCGGCCACTTCCGGCTGAACACACACCAGTTCCGGGGTAAAGGCGCACCTTCCTATGCGCATGCGTTTGTTCCTCAGGTCCCGCCAGCTCCCGCTGCCGCGAACGGAAAGGGTACCCGGGTCAGAGGCTCTTCCACGCCCCCCAACCGCCCCCATCTGACCAGCCACGGAATTGCACTATCAGGAGGGATCTGAGCCATCATCGTTCAACCCGTTCACTGCTGGGAATCCAGAGCCTGGCATGCTTATTTCTGGGATGGATAGTTTAATGGTTGAATGGGCACCGTCCAGAGCCTTTTGAGGGTTTGTGCTCTGGTTTAGACTCCCATCATCCCTTTTTTCTCCCTTTTTTCTTCACCAACTCAAAGAATATCTACTAAGCTTTGTTTATTGCTTCTGTAATAAAAACCAGTCCTGGCTAGCATGAGATGGGTGGTGAGATCAGATAGAACTTCCCACTGTGTTCCAGGACCTACTTAAAGAATTTGTAGGGGTGAAGGGGGACAACCTTGGTTCTGATCCACTCTAGGTGATGTGTTACCAACAAAATGGGACCTATCACAAGTGACCGCCTGAGTGGCCCAGATTCTGATGGGATTGTCCACCCTAGCCTAGAGGGTTGGGAAAAGCTTCCTTCTAGGATGGGGGACACCCACGCTGAGACCTAAAAGATGAGCAGGAATTAAAGAAGAAGGTTTCAGGCAGCAGGAAGGGCAAGGCAAAGATCCAGAGGAGACGGCATGGATGGATATTTCTGGCTAATGCAAGGACTTCAGTGTGGTCAGGGAATAAAAGTGTTCTAACTTGGAAGGCCATGGCTGGGCTGCAGAGGATCTGAGAACCTCCAGTATTAATGCAAAACTCCATGTACATGTGCATTTTCCAGAGTTGATGGCATTTGGATTGACATATTTGTGATTCCCCCAGAACCACCCACCGATCTGAAGCTCAAAGAGGGAGCAGCAGCAGATGAAGCCAGAGAGGTCACCAGGGGTCGGGCACACAGGGCCTCATAAGCTGCACTAAGTAGCTTGAGTTCCTTTATCCTTCGGGTAGCAGGTGGGAGTGGGGAAAGCATGAGCATAAGGGACTGGAGGTAAGGGAGATCTGTGAGGAGGCTGGTGCAGTTTCTCTGTGGACCAGAGCAGAGAAAAAACTTACCATTTGCATTGCCAGGATAAGGGGCCTAGAAGCCCATTTGCCACCGCAGATAGTTGGGAATTGCATGAGATTACTCAGGGAGGCCAGCAGAGGGTGCTGTTGCTCAACACGTGGACCAGCAAGGAAGGAGACTTTCAGGGAGATGGAGGCCCTTCCCCTCCCGTTCTACCTGAGCAGGCAGAGGGGGGCACTCTAGGGTCTCATTTAACCCAACTCACCACCAATTTTGGCTCCATCTCACATATAGATGCCTCATCCCCGACATCAAAACTAGTCAGCCTTCCTTCTCCGTTTGCAGCCTGTGTTCCATTCATAAGGCTCTGAGGTACTTTCTCTAAGGGAAGGGATGGGCTCAACTGGCAGGCCCGTGCCCCAGCACTGTACCTTACAAGGGGCTGGGAACACCACATATCCCCCAACCACATATGGGGATAAAGAAATGACTCCAGTTGCTGGGAGAGGACACTAGGCTACATGGAGATGCAAACAGTCTTTTTCCCTTGCTACTTGAAAAATTGTTCCCTTCTCCAGCAAGACCGCCCCCTTACCACACTCCCTACCCTCACATTTTCACAGCTGTCCACGTGGTATTCTGAGGACAAATCTAAGTCACCTCTGGACTGCCCTGACCATGCTGCATCCCCAGCACTGTCCAGAGAGTAAGGCACAGAACAAGTGCCTACCACAGTGGCTGGATAAAGAAGTTTCTAGAATCCCCACTAGACTGGATCCAGGAGTGCAGGTAGGACCCGTCCTAAGTCCAGCACCCCAGGCCAGGACCGAGGTGGATGGGCAGTCACACCCCATGATGACCCCCAACAGTCTAGACCTGTTCTCCATCCCATCATGCCTACCTCACCCTCTGCCTAGGGATCTGCTATGCCTTCTAGTCACAAATTCGTGGAGAGATTTGGGGCTGTGAGTGGACCAGAAAGGGCAGGGACCAGAGAACAACTTTAAAATGAACTAATGAATTTTAAACTGAGAGCCCCAGGTTTAAGGGGGGGCATCCCCAGCACCAAAAACAGGGCCAGGCACACGAAACCCTCAGCAACTGTTTAATGGATGAGTAAATAATGTCCCCTCTGAAAAGGTCCCACCCAATTAAAGGCCAACTGCAGTAACACTTCAGGGTTTCAACCTTGCTTCCTTCCTGCTAGGAGGTGCCATGTCATTTATTGAAAGAAAATAAAACAAAGCAAACACATTTCTTAATAAGTGCAGTTTGTTAAAATCCTGTTAAAACATGGGTCAAGGGGGAGTAAAAATAATCAGAGGATCATTGTAGGAAAAACCTTTAGGTCTGGCACCTGGGAGACCTCTGGAGAGGAGGCGGTGGGAGAAATGCCATGTTTGAAGAGAAGGAGCACCCCCCAACCTCCCCTTCTTCCCTCTCGCTCACTTAATCCCACCAGAAACTACCAGGACACCTGGAATAAAAGGTTTCAAGTTCAATAGTCACACTCTCTCCAAATACAAAAAGCAGTTACAATTCAACTCAACACAGAAGCTTGTGTGCAAGGTTACGGGAAACTGAGACATCGTATAAAAAGTTAGGTTAAAGATGATTCTGTGGTTTTGTTTTGTGTGTGTTTTGTTTTGAGGGTGTGGCTCTTCCTCGGTCACCTGAACTCAGCAAAGAAATGGTTATCCTGATGAAATATTAACAGCCACAATAAAAACAGAGAAATTCTTAAAAAAAAAAAAAAAAAAAAGCAAAAAAAAAAAAGCATAATTACCAAAAAATATCTGTCACTGCTTCCTCCCTCTGCATTTTACTTTTTAAACTAGTGGGGTTTTGTGGTTTGGTTTTTTTTTTTTTTTTTTTTTTTTTTTTTAAATCTTGAAAAGTAGACAGTAAAACAGCTCCTGAAGAATGTACAACCAACTGCATGAGGGCCTGGGAAGCCGAGGGGCTGGAGCAGGGCTGGGAGAGGTGGGCACAAGGGACCCTCTCTCAGCCACTGTAGCCTCACTGTATGACCAAGGGGGAGGAGGGAGGTCTTTAGTCAAAAAGGAGGCAGGGGGGAGGAAGAAGAGGAAGGGGAGGAAGAAGGTAAGGGGACAAACAGAAAATAAAAGGTCATTGTTGCCTGTTTGAAACCAGAGAAAAATGCCCAGCCCTGTGTTGGGAAAGAAGCCCCTCAGAGGGGAGGCAGTGGGCTGAAAGGAGGCAGCCCTGGGATGACCCGTCCCCCAGCACCACAGGACCCAGTGTGGGTAGACGAGGGGGCCGAGGTGGGCGCTGGTGGAGGAAGCCAGCAGGGGCCTCCGGAGCACACTGGTTACTGTGTGCTTGTGCCTCCCTGTGTGTTCCCGGAGTAGCTCCCGTAGTCGTAGTTTCCGTAGTATGGAGGCCACTGGCCCTGGTTCTGATAGTACTGGTTCCACTGCTGGGCATACTGGAGAGAGAAACCAAGAGCACCATGTTGTCCTTACTCAGACCCACATTTGGCTCCTGCCTTGACCCTACTCTCGCCCAGGACAGAGATGAGTACACTGACAACAGCCAACACATGGGTCCCCTGGAGAGATCAAGGTCCGTTGGGAGGATGTGACTGACCTGATGCCCGGGACTGAAGCCCAGACCTCCTGATTTGCCAACCTCCTTTCAGGTGTAAGTAGCTAACCATATTCAAAACACGAAACAGGTATGAGGGTCTAGCACCAGCCAAGGGGAATGGACACTGGCCATGGTGCTGAAGCAGGACTCAGAGGCCCCTGCTGTGCCATTTGCTGGCATCATAGGGAGAAGAGGCTCAGATACCAGTCATTAGGAGCCAGTGGAGAGTGTTCACTCGGTGGCATGGCTACATCAGGTGAATGCCGGCCCGAGGCCAGCCCATCTCTGTAGGAATAAATAGAGACTCCAGTCTGGGAATACATATCCACACAGGTCCCCTGGAAGTCTCTTTATGCACACCCTCCCCCCACTTCCCCACCCCGACACTGGCACCTACCTGCTGATACTGGTTATAGCTGGGCTGAGGGTAGGTCTGTGCAGTGGGGGGCGGCGGTGGGGTGTACGGAGCCGGGTTGTAGCCGCCATAGCTCCCATAGTTGTAGGCAGGTGGTGGCGGAGGTGGAGGTGGTGGGGCTGTGTAGCCCTGGCTGTAACCTCCCTGGTTGTAGGGTGGCTGGCTGTAACTCGGCTGCAAAGTTGGGGGGGGAAAACCAGGGCTCAGCTTGGATGGAGGAATGGCCTTTGTAAGCCTTGGGCTACAAAGGAACCTCCCTGGTGGAGGCTGTTTGCAGGTTGAGGCAATGGGTCGGTTCTGTGACGTGGTGGGACAGGGAAGGAGGCAGGGTTGTGTTTTGGACTCTACTCCCAGCTCTTAAAATCCTGGGGGAGCAAGGCACACAGAATCTCTTGAAATTCCACAGCTTTCCCGTGCCCCCTCCTGCCCCGTAAGATGAAAATTACAACAGAACTACCCCTTCTGATTGCCTTGCATCTTCAGGAAGCTTGAGTGCACAAGCCACCTGGGCACTTCACAAATGGTGGTAGTTGTTTTGGGAAGGTCTGCTGAGAACAGTAGCAGTGCTTTCCCAAGTGCTTCCCATGTGCAGACTGTATCATTAACCCATCTAATTCCCCCATCAACTCTGGGAGGCAGGTTCCACTAGCTTCATTTTATAGAGAAGGAAGCTGGGGGCGCCTGGGTGGCTCAGTTGGTTAAGCGACTGCCTTCGGCTCAGGTCATGATCCCGGAGACCCGGGATTGAGTCCCACATCAGGCTCCCTGCTTGACGGGAAGCCTGCTTCTCCCTCTCTCACTCCCCCTGCTTGTGTTCCCTCTCTGGCTGTGTTTCTCTCTGTTAAATAAATAAAATCTTTAAAAAAAAAAAAAAAAGAGAAGGAAGCTGAAGCTCAGGGAGGTAAAATCAGTAGACCCAAGTCACACAGTAAAAAGTGTCGTAGAGCTGGGACTTGACCTCTGGTCTATCTAGTTCCAGAGCCTTACCCACAAAGCTACAATACCACCTAACCCCCAAAGCAAACCTCACAAATGAGTTCTACCAACAACTCCATAGTCTTTTATAAAGAAAATGAAGTCCAGAGAGGTGAAACTGTGCAAGGTTATAGAACCAAGACTCTGTGGGGCTGGGGTTTGAATCTGTACCTACCCATCCTGTTCTAGGAAATATTCTGGTCAGACCAGGACTGGGAGCCATTCATCTGGCTCTTGTCAGCTATCTCTAGGCCTGGCATTAGAAGGCGCTCAGGAAACGGCTGTGGACTACTCTGGTTAACAGGGGCCTATGCATTGCACAGCCCAAGCACCGGTTTTTGGAGAACTGGAACAGAGCCAGGAGCTGCTCCAGAATGAAGCTCTCAGGACATTGGGCAAGCCCTCCCAAGCTTAGGGCCTGTCTCCACATGCTGGAGATAAGGGGGGTCAGCCCCTGCAAGCCTAGGCAGAAGTAACTCCAAGTGCTTTCTTGGGGATCCAGGAGAGGCCAGTGATGGCGACTTGCTCGAGCAACAAACACTCACAGCACATAACTGTGAGGGGGTGGGAAAATAAGTAGGTTCCCAATTTATCTGGGTCTGGCAGGAACGTCTAGGGTCCATTGCAGTCAAAAGCACTGCGAAGAAGGGCAGGGTTGGAGGAAAGAGTGAAGAGCCCGCTGCCCATTCTCCGGGCCCATCTCCTCTGGCTAGGGCACGTGCACGAGCATTCTCTCACCTGTGGAGGGCTGTAGCTGCTGACAGTGGGGGTGCTGGTATTGGCGCTCGAGCCGGGGATGTTGCTATTCTTGCTGTAGTTGCTGGCCCCTGGTGGGTTCCGAGCAGGGCTGTAGCTAGGCGGTGGCGGCGGCTGCTGGGGTGGCGGCTGCGGCGGTGGCGGCTGCTGGGGTGGCGGCTGCTGCTGGGGAGCCCGGTTGTAGCTGCCTCGGTTGTTGGAGTTGTTGTTATCCCGGTTGTTGTTACCCCAGCGGTTCTGGTTGTAGCCACCACCTCCACTGCGGTTAAAGCCTGTGCCGGAGAAGCCGGGGGAGAGGCCCTGTCACTCTGAACTGGCGACACTCAGGAGCGGGGCTCCACTCTGGGTTTCCCCAGACCCACAGGCACACTCCCCATGCAGCCCTGATAACTCAGTCATCGTTGTCTGCTGACAGGCTTATCTTGCCCACCGGACTGTGAGCTTGGGACCAGGGCTATTTGGGTTCCTACTGTGTGCCTAGCATCCTGACAGCTGCTGAACAAATTGGAAGAGGTGGTAAGGAAGAGGGAAACTAATCTAGGACAGTCCTCTTCAGGCTTGGTCAAACAGTCTCTCTTGAGCCTTTGAATAGCTGTGGCTGGGACCTGAACCCTGGCCCCTGCCAACTTCCACTGGTCTCTGGACCTCAGCCTAGACACTGGTGTCTAAGGAAGCCTTCCCTGAGCCTGCTCCCTCCCAGGCTGGATCAGGTGTCACCCAAGCTCATGCTAACCCAGGGCTTTGCCACTCAGCCCAGAAGCCTTCTGGATGGCCACTACAGGCTGATGTGTCTGTATGGATCATGGCTGTGTCCCCAAAACCATCCAGCCCAACACTAAAACTGAGTGGGGTGTGCTAGCTAAATCATGATCGTACACTTTGCTTCAGAGACAGCAGAACTAGTGACAGGCCACTTGGTCCTAGCTCTGGATTCAACTCGGCAAATCTTGAGCAAATTAACCTCTTTCAGCCCACATCTCTATTTGTTTTTATACCAAACACCAAAAACAGTCCTAGCATTTGTCTTGAGCTGGAACCTAAGACCGGCAGTAAACTCGGTCTGGCCACCTTCTTAAGGAGCTTATGGTCAGATGTCAGGGAAGAATTGCAAAAATCACACCAAAGTGACCTGCAAAGGGGCATGGGCTTCAGGAGCAATGCCCAAGGGAAGCAGGACAGTGGCAAAAGTCCCCCGAGGGCCTGGAGTTTGACTCACTGCGGTTCTCTGCCAGAACACAGCTGGTGCTGGGCAAATTCAGCTGCTGATGAGTAAAAAGTCACAAAGCCCAACCCTGCCCTGGGAGCCAGGAGCAGAGAGAGCTCTGAGATGTCTCACCACCTCGGTAGTTGCCTCCTCCACTGCTGCCACCTCCTCGGTTCTGGAAACCTCCTCGGTTGCCCCCTGGTGGGCCTCTGTTGTCATAGCGCTGGAAGCCGCCACCACCTCCACGGCCCCGGAAGCCACCACCGCCTCGGTTGTCAAAGCGCTTTTCAGGGGGTGGCCCGGCCTTGCGACCTTCCTCGTTGTACTGCCTCACCAGCTTGTCTGCTTCTTCCCGCTGCAGCTCAATGAACAGCACCTCGTCCAGGAAGTCCCCAACATCTGGCAATGTGAAGTTGGCTAGGAAGAAGGCAGGGCCCCAGAGGGTACAGGGAGAGGTCAGTACCTTCCGCGGTCTGGTTCCCTACACCCCCAGAATACTGGGCTGCCAGAAGGGAGATGGCAGAGGGGACGGTTAGTGAGTGACAGAAGTGAGAAAGGGTCTTAACAAAGATCCTCCTGTCTCTCTTCTGAAGAAGTGACCTAAGCCCCACCAAATATAAACACTCCGTCCAACTGCCCCAGGGAGTGGACCAGGCAGGTGGAATCAGCATCCTTACGAGAAGCAGATGGAAGCCACTTAAGTACCGCACTGGTGGGTGCCAGAGGCAGTGACTGTCGGGCCTTTCAGCGTCTGCTCCCACACATCCTCTCCCTCATCCTGCCCCGGCCCCACTGAGTCTGAAACCCATGCCCCAAGAGACTGCTGGCAGCTCTTCCATTCACAGCTGCACCAGACAGGAAGAAGGAAAGAACAGACAAGATCAACAAAGAAATAAGCAAAGAGCTGGGGACGAAGGGACTGTGGAAGGAGCTTTCTTCTGGAGGACCCAGCTGTGCTATCCCCCTGGGAACTGCTCATCTCCTACCTTTCATTTCTAGGACCGCGTGATCTGGGACATCCTTCCCTTCCTCATCGGTTCGCTTTATTGTCCGGTCTTTTAGGTCTTCATCGGTGGGACAAATTACAATGGCTTTGCGCTGGAAGCCTTCAAATGGTCTCATTTTTCGTCTCTGGGCTGACCCATAAACATTTGTCTAGGGTAGGTAAAAGAAGAGGCAAGACATAGTACATTATGACTCAGGTTTTTTCCTGTCAGGCATTATGTAGGCCAGGAACTGAGAAAAGCACGCTAGTTCTACAAAGCAGAGAAACTCAGGAAACCGCTCTTTTTGTGCTTTTAAGATTCTTGAGCCCATCCTCAGAAAAGACTTGGGAAATTGACTGCTGACAGTCACAGGACAAGGGGTTGCCAGTGGTTGGGCTTTTAACTCCTATTTGTTCCTGGTATGCCACCTTACATCCTTCCAATTCCAAAAGTAACACCAGCTCATGGTAAAAACTTTATAGAGTACACGGTAAAGTAAGATGTAGACTAAGAATTCCTTCACCCAGTCCTCCTTCCCAAAAATGACCTGTACTGAATTTATGTATTTCTAAAAAGATCTGTATATTTTTTTTTCTTTCTTAAAGCATTTACTTTGAGACACGATGGGAAAATCTTAAGAGGTACACATGGGAAAGCGTTCACATTAAAATATGAAAAACTTCATGAATCTGTGGGTCATCCTCGCACAGGGGCCATGCTAATCTTCTCTGTATCCTTCCTATTTTAGTGCATATGCTGCTGAAGCCAGCACAGATCTGTGTTATTTTTAACACAACTGGAGGGGTGCCTGGGTGGCTCAGTTGGTTGTGTCTGCCTTCAGCTTAAGTCACAGTCCTAGGGTGCTGGGATCAAGCCCCGTTATCAGGCTCCCTACTCACTGGGGAGTCTGCTTCTCCCTCTCCCTCTGCCCCTACCCGCCCTCTCCTGCTTGCATTCTAATAAATAAAATCTTTAAAAACAAATAAAAAGTAACACAAGTGGAATCAGGCTACATACTCTCCTGAAGGCTTTTTCAAGTAATGTTTCCAAATGTTTTTCCATGCCCATGTTCTTAATGACTACATGATTATTTACAGAAAGCCATAACCAGCGCTTTCTGACAGTTGCGTGGACTCTTGTCATCAACACTGTGGTTCTTTTACTCCCTCAGTCCTTCTCTAAGGCATCAACCTCAACCACAGGCTTTTAACCAGGGGCTGGCCAAGGCAAGAGCCCAGGCTTTTCCCAAGTGCAGTTTTGTGGCGAACATCCTGCTTCCTTCCTCTAGGTGATGTGCAGATGGTGCTGGCCTGGTGGCAACAGAGTGGCGCTCTAGAACATACCTGATCAAGCGCAGCAGTTGCCAACAGCTTCCATTTATGGAGTACCTCCTACATGCCAGGCCCTCTGGAACTGGGGCCCGGACCCGTAGAACTTTAGGGCTCCCTGGATTCAGCCCATACACCCAAACCACCTGTATGCTACTGGTAAAGAGAGTAGCCTTAAGGCCACTCAGAATTCCCAAACCCGTCTCTGGAGGTGGCACCCAGGCATCTGTACGGGTAACCAACCTATTAAAACTTAGACACTCAAGACAACTGGAGTGATGAGGAATACCTGCCTTTGAACAACTTTGAGAGGCTCTGACAAGGACTCAAGGGAGAAGCCACAGTGGGGAACAGGCTGTAAAGGGGCATGCACATGGCAATATACTGTATTTTGAAGCAACAGCCTGGCAGGGTGGAAAAGCCCTGGGTCAAGTCCTGGTATGGTCGTTAACTCACTCTGGCCAGTTATACTTGCTTCATCTGAAAAACAGAAATGAAGAGCCTCCCTGGAACGGCTGGTGAGGAAGAAGCAGAAAAGGATGACAGACTAACTGTCCTGGCACGAGGAAGTCCCTGAGTGGGGGTTTGCAGCCTCCAGCACGGGAGCCATCCTGACAGAGGCAGGCAGTGTGAGTGTGTGTGCGTGCGTGCGTGCGTGTGTGTAGGAATGGCTTCGCACACACCCCAGCTCTGATCTGACTTGCTCAGGTCCCACCCACATGGCCCTGGGTGAACAAGTGCCATCCAGCTTACTTATCCATAAAATCAATGTACTGCACATTTAATGAGTCTCAAGCGCTGGAAAGGGAGAACAGCATGAATGTCAGATGGTCACCATTAAGACTGCAGGAGTTCATGTGGGTAAAAGCCCTCGGTTAGCCCAGGGCCTGGCTCACAGCCAGCAGTCAACAACTGGGAGCCACTGTTGTTATGGCTGTTACTGGAGAGGGAGGTGTGCCATGGTTAGCCTCACCATAAAGCAGATGTGAAGCAATCCACACAAAGGAAAGACCAAGCTATAGCAACTTCCCATCAGAAAGGCAGGGAAAGGGGTGCCTGGGTGGCTCTGTTGGTTAAGCGTCTGACTCTTGGTTTTGGCTGAGGTCATGATCTCAGCGTTTTAAGTTTTAGCCCCGAGTCAGGCTCTGTGCTGAGCCTGGAGTCCATCTGGGATTCTCCTTCCCTTTCCCTCCCTCTGCTCACACTCTATATAAATCTTTAAAAAAAAAAAAAAAAGAAAAAAGGAGGAGGCAGGGACAATGAGACAGGGTAGAGAGAACACAGGCTTTGGGGAAGAAGCTTGGGGTTGAAATCCCTACTGTGCCTTCTACTACTTGTGAGATTGTAGACAAGTCACCTAATTAGCCCACGTCTCAAATTTCTTCCTCACGAAAGACAGGAATCGATCACCTGCTTTCTGGCTCTGGTGAGGATTTGCAGATGTGACAATGCCTGGCATGTAGCAGGGAGGGGGCAGGGAAAGTTACAAGTCAACACACATAGGTTGGATCTGAAAATAGGGCCAACAGGCCTGACAGTGTCCCAGGAGAGACTTCCCAATGGAAAGGACCAAGGAAAGTTAAATTTGAAGAAAGACAAGCCACAAGAGATCCTCTCCCAAGACATGGAACAGGAAGCTGGGCTGTGGGTCAGCAGTTCTCTAAACCAATCAGACCCCTGGTTCTGACACACATACCAGGTGGTGATGCTCCTCCCTGTTCCTGGAGGAAAATGTCCCACCCTTTAAGGATGGGGAGGACTGTGTATGCCACAAGTACACATCCATGCTGTGATCTGGGCCCTGAGGACTGGCCCATGAAGAGGCCTTGGGCCACCAATGGTTAAGAGGCACATCAGGTTACAGAGGAAAAGTCCCTCTTCCCAGACTCATCCCTAAAAGCGAAGCAGAAGGTGGCATGTGATCACAGCAAGATAGAATGTGGCTTCTTCCAGCTAAATAATGAAGTTTTCTCCTGGCACAAAAGCCAGAGTAACTGTGGCCCTAAACCATTCTGTAGATAACCCATTCCACAGTTCTTGCCCGAAGTGGTCCTATTTTGACTGCCTCGGACCGCAAGGACAGGGATACACATCTCCTGGAGGCTTTCCAAGGGGCAGACTTGCCCTATCAAGGTGCTGAGGAGGGGGCAGAGAGAGAAGCAATGCTGTCAAGAGCGCTAGTCCCTACAGCTTCATGGGATGAGGCAAGACTGGGCGGAGCAGCCTGGACTCCTAATAGTCAGCCCCTGTCCCAGGAAGTGGCTAGACTCTGAGGGATGGCTCAGACACTCTGGAACGGAGGTGCTGAGAACACACTTGGCAAGTGTTTTTAAGACTGCCTCTCCCTCCCCTTATTCCTGGGCTTGGGGAGGGGAAGAAGAATGTCTGAACCAGGCCAGCAGAAATGCAAATGCTTGGCTTCCTGGAGGAAAGGGAATTAGCTGCTGGTGCTGTTGCTACAGCAAACACAGTGAGGTCAGAGCCCTTCGACTGGCTCAGCACTGCTCTGGCCACTGGGGACTGCTGGGGGCTGTTGCCAGGAGATCAGCACAACAACTAGGTCAGCTTCTCCAGCTGTGTGGGATCCCTCTGCCCAGCTCCTGCTTCTCCCAGTCCCACCCTGCCTGAAGATGCTGACTCTAAGAAGGACTGGGGCTGTTTGTCTTCCCTGGCTTCCCTGCTATCCCCAATCCCTAGCAATGTGCACCAAAGGACAGGAGTCGGGTTTCTCCAAGAAGCTATGTGGGTAGTTCTGTTGTGTGACAGTTCAGGAGATTGAGGGAGAAATACAGTAGGCTGCTCATAGTCTGACTTCTGTGAGAGTCCCATTGTCACCTGTCCAGAGCTCAACAGGGTCAGGCTGGCAGGGAGAGAAACTTGGCTGGACCCCAGAGGAGTACATTTAAAACCAGTGACAAGACAGTTCCCTCCAGACACGGAGGTAAACCCAGTGGAAGGAAGAACACATGTAGCAAGAGAACCGACTAGAGTGCCAACAATGGAACAGGCTGAGGCTCTGGGGATGGGGAAGGCGGAGAAGAGAAACATCTCCCTCTCCACAGCCTGCCAACAAGAGGCAGTTTACTCTGGGCTTCTACTCTTGGCCCTAGGTTCCTGTTTCATGCGAAGGCATGGCAATCGTCAACAGGGACGCAAAGCAGGGTAAGAACCACACATTCTGCAGACTGAGGTGGGGCTGGCCATGCTGTCACATCCAGCCCTGCTTCTGATTACTGCCTGGCCTGGCTCTGGGCTGTTAGAGCCCAAAGGGAAACTCCTAGCCTGCGGTCTTGACTCTGAGGGTGGTTTGGGACCCTCACAGAGGGTACTGAAGAAGAGGCCTTCTCAAAGCCTCGAGGACAGCTCCTGCTCTGCACTGTCTTGAAGCTCCATGGTGGCCCAGGGGCAGGCCAGGCAGCACCTCATTCCAGAGGCTTTCCATGGATAAGCAAGGACCCTCTCAAAGAGCACTTGAAGTGATGTGGCCTCCTACTTTTCTGCTCCCCTTTCTCTTCAGCCTTTCACCAGCCAGACAAAGTGAGCCATGTCCCTCTCTGATGAAAACATGACCACGGTTCACCAGTGCCCTCAGGACAGTCTCAATTCCTTTCACCATCATCCATGTCCTGGCCAGGCACCCCACCTCCAGAAAGCTTTCCTAATTTTCCACCATGGCCCCCACCACCATTCTTGGCTGTGACTTTCTGGGAAGTCAGTAGAGGCGTATTGTACCAGCAAACCAACTGCAAATTTCCAGTAGGTTCCTTTACCAGATGAGGTCTCAGCTTTCCCTCTAGTCCATTTTTTTCCTTGCCCTCCCCGGATGTCCCAGAGCTATAACACCCCCAGGATCTCAAGAGAATTCAAGTCATCACAAAATGTAGATCTAGGCCCCTACACACCTAAGAGCTTGTGCTCAATGAGACACATCCTGGGAGAGGGACTGGAATCCTGGCCAAAGGCAGAATCCAAGCTCACACAGCCTCTTTCTCCTTCCCACTCAAAGATGAGCATTTCTGAGACCAACCTATACAGGAGAGCCAGGAGAACCAAATGCAGGGAGGTCTGACCACTCAGGTAAAATCAGAGGAAAAAGGGAGCAGCCAGATCTGAGATCCTGGAACTGCAAGAACTTTGCCTGCCATACTGTCTCTGCTTTGCGAGTTCTACCTAGCTCAGGAGGCAGCTATCACTGTCAAAGCTGGTGGAGTGGGAAGTGCCAGCATCTGGCCAGGGGTCTGAATCTTATACGCTACCTCCAGGGTTTTCTGGAACCCACCTTTAGGGCTTAACACAAAACAGGTCAAGCCACTGGCTTTAGACCTCTTCCTGGGCCTGAGTAACCTATAGCTTCAGGCCCCAAATCAATCCTCCAATCTGTGGTTAACCCAAGAACACTTCTTCCCCTCCTTTGGAGTTAGTTTGCCTCCCTGTTGACTTGGGTCACTGGACCCAACAAGCAGGTCCCTCCATCAGGAGACCCAGCAGCCCTGAAGAGCACAGGTGAACCTAGTATAGCCCTGGACCCTGTCCCCAAACAAGTCAGCACAAGCTGAGAAGGCCAACAGTGAGTCTTTATAGAGCTCAGCTGTTCTGTGCCTGGCAGAGAAGCTGGGGGCCTGACTTCCAAGGGCAGCCCACTTTGAAATCTTGAACACAAATGTTAAGACCATCTACCCCTAGGACTACAATCCTTCTCCACTGGGCCACATACTTGAAATGGGTTTCACAAATCATTTAACCAGCAAACTGGGGGTGGGGAAGGCAGGGAATATTTCTTGGTATCCAAGCAAGGCATCCTCAGGATATGAAAACACTATTGCTCTCTACTTTTTAGGACCCAGAGTCCCACTGAGGCCAAGTTGGACCATAATTTCAAAATGCCCTGACAGAAGAATGGGGCAAAGTTAGGCTTATTTAAAAAACAAAGTCTGGGGTGCCTGCGTGGCTCAGTTGTTAAGCGTCTGCCTTCAGCTCAGGTCATGGTCCCGGAGTCTGGGGACCGAGCCCCGCATCAGGCTCCCTGCTCAGTGGGAAGCCTGCTTCTCCCTCTCTAGCTGTGTTTCTGTCAAATAATAAATAAGTAAATAAATAGATAAACAAACAAACAACAAAGTCTTTGGAAAGCCTGGCTAGCTCAGTTGGTAGAGCATATAGTTGTTGATCAAGGGGTTATAAGTTTGAGCCCCATGATGGGTACAGAGATTAATAATAATAAAACCTTTATTTTTTAAAAAATATTTTATTTATTTATTGGGGAGACAGAGAGAGAAAGCATGCACACACGAACAGGAGGGGCAGAGGAAGAGGGAGAAAAAAGCAGGCTCCCGTCTGAGCAGGGATCCTGATGCGGGGCTTGATTCCAGAACCCTGGGATCATGACCTGAGCCAAAGACAGATGCTTATCGACTGAGCCACCCAGGCACCCAAGAATAAAACCTTAAAAAAAAGAAAAAAAAAAAAAAAGGAAGGAAGGAAGTCTTTTAAAAGGGGAGAAGGTTGGCTGGCTGCATGCATCATGAATGGGGCTGAGCTGGGGCAGTAACCCTGGGTGGCTCTTAGACTATCTTGTGCTCAACTGTGGTGTGTTTTTTTGTTTTGTTTTGTTTTTTTTCTCTCATTAGTTCAGTGAGTTATTTTTATCTAAGTTTAGTATTATGGGATCATGTCCTGTGTTCTTTACCAATGCAAGTCTTCAGGGCTCAATCCTATAATTGTAGCATTGTTCATTGGATGAAAGTACATCTCTTCAGGTCGACCTTCCAGAAAAGCAACATTCAGAGTGAATCTCACATCTCTACCATCATATAAGGACGCTAACAGCGTGGCAGAGCCTTGGCCAACGTTTAGTTTTTGTAGCATGCTGTTTTCATCAGCAAACCACAGATTTCCACTCTCAACATTTAAGTGCTTGGCAAGATTCTTTAATTTGTCTATCATACAGAACTATCATCAGCTAATAGCTTTTCTCTTTTTGTCTTTAAGGACTAATTCTTGGGATACCTGGGTGGCTCAGTTCGTTAAGCATTTTGACTTATCGGCTCAGGTTGTGAGAGCAACCCCCATATCACATTGTGCTTGGCACTCAGAGTGGAGTCGGCTTCTCTCTCTCTTCCCCCCTCTGTCTGCCCCTCCCCAACTCATGTGCCCACTCTATAAGAAATAAAGAAACTTTGAAAGAAATCATTAAAAAAAAAAAAAGAACTAGTTTCTTATTACACACATTTAAATGTTGGCTATGAGGTCTCATTTCTTCTACTGCAAACAGAAGCTTACTGGTTTATTATGAAAAGGCTGCTAACTCAGGAACAGCTACATGGGAGAGATGCTCAGGGCAAGATACAGGGAAGGGGTACATAGATTCCATGCTCTGTGAGTGTACCACTCTCTCCAAATCTCCACTGTCCACCAGTTTGGGAGCTCCTGCTCAATTGTCTTAGATAAGATGCTCGCTCCTATGCAAAGCCAACTTGGTTCCCTGGAGTTTCCAATCACTTTTCTGACAAATCTGCTACCACCGCCAGCTCAACCCTCATCGGGAACTCTGAACTCACAGGAGCCGTGAGCTGCATATACGGGGACACCCAGTAAGGCTTCCAGGATGGGGTGCTACTCAGGTTACATATTTGCATTCAGATTTTTAAGAGAGCACCAGTGCAAGGCTAAGGGGAGCAGAGACTTGTTCATAGGTCCCCCAATATGGGGTCTGCTACGTGAGAAAGCCTTCAGGAAAATGTTAAGAATGATGTCTCATAGGCGGTAAACATGAGGAACTCGTTACTGAGACAAGAATCCTTCCTTAATCATGTTTGGGTCACTCACCTTTTTGAGAAGGCAGAAAGCCATGAATGATCTTCCTATCCTAACTCAACTGTCCAGATGTTTGGGGTTTTTTTGTTTGTTTTTTAAAGGACATCTGTGCCTGCATACAAAATTCTGGTTTAATATCAAAGGTTCTTAGATCACCTGATGCTAAGAGCCTTCCTCTTAACTGGTAGACAACATGTGACTTAGATATATACCCAACAATCATAAACACATGCTAACAGAAGCCGGGACATACCTATTTTGTAGAGTAATTAATAATCTCCAGCTAGGAGATTAGGCCTCCTTATAGGCCAGACCATGTGTTAGATGGGCACCATTATGATCCTTTACAGACCAGGAGACTGAGATTTGGAGGTTGAGGTGAGCTGCCCACACACACAGCTAGGAGGTGGCAGAGCTCGGATTCAAGCCCAGGTTTGTCCAGCTCAGAAATCCATGTCCCTCCCATTTCCCTAAAACAGCTCTCACCTGATGATGTTCTTTTGGGCTGCTGAGAGCCCGAGTTACATCTACATCATGGCCCCAGCTCCTACCCACAGACTGGACTTAGAGAACTATGCTAAGAGTCTGGGACTGTGTCATCATGTATGGCTGACTCCCTGATCAACCCTGTAGTCCAAAATTATAGGGAAGAAATAAAAGGACCAGGCACCCAACAGGCCCCCTTTCTTTTCCTGGGGCATGATGGTCACTGGTAAGTACCTGATCTAGGATATAGTTGCGTTTCTTGCGGGCGGCAATCTGGATGAGGCGGTTGAGGCACTGGGTGGCCTGCTGGATCAGGACGTCCCAGCGGCCAGCATAGTTGCGCTGCCGGCGTAGGCCCATCACCTGTGGGCAGAGGGTGGTGAAGGGGTGGGTGGTCCTGGCTGCAGGGCAGCCCTGGGGGAAGGAGGGGCAGGAGGGGTAGATATGGAGACCAGGGACCATCCTTACCCGCATTTTATCCATGATGGCATTGGTACCCAGAATGTTGTATTTCTTGGAGGGGTTGGAAGCTGCATGTTTGATGGCCCACGTGGTCTTACCAGCAGCGGGTAGGCCCACCATCATCAGAATCTACACGAATGGGACAAAGAGGGATACTGAAGCAGTAGCACTGGGTGGCATGGCAGCCTAGTGCTACCCTCACTCACTGGTGACCTCAAGGGTAACTCAATCTCATGGCTGCCCCTGGAAAACAGAACAGTAATAGTCTCTACCTCACAGCGTTGCTGTTGGGATTCAAAGACATGAGGGGTGTCAGACTCTTAACAGATGGCCTCGCATGGACAAGCACAAAAATCAAGTGCTGTTACTGTGAATATTTACATTTCTGTGCAGGCAGGATTAAATGACTTCTGACAGGGAAAAGCCCAGAGAGGGTCATGCACTGAGAACTGTGCACGTAGTGGCCACGAGAAGCGGCACAACCCTCCTGGAGTCTGAGAAGCAGAAAGACTATACACAAGAGGACAAGCATGGTATTTTAGTACATCCAGAATTTGGCAAACACTAGATACAACCTAAATGCCCACTAAGAGAGGAAACAACTGGTTTGTGAGGCCATTAAAAATAGGTCTAAAAAGAGGGTTTTATGTAGTGGGATAAAGCTCACAAAATGTTGAGTGAAAAGGGCAGATATCAAAATGCTAATACTTTATGATCTCAATTACAAATGCATATGTACAAAATAGGCACCCAGCGCAGCAAAAAGGACAGCATAAGCTCGAAAACTTTATCGGTGAACTTATTTACAGACAGGGAAATTACGGGAAATTAACCTTCATGTTTAATTTCTTAGGAATAAGGTCATTTATGTATCTGAAAAACCATCACTTTGAGAGCAAAGTTCCCTAGTAGAGCTTCTGCAGCCAAATTACCCTCAAGATTTGTTGTCATTTTTGTTCTTAAACAGTCTTGGCCTCTCTACAGCAGCAGCTTCATGGAAGAAGCCACGTGACAACTTCTAGAATTTTTCCAAGATTTAGATCTCTCACCTCAGCCCTCTCCCTCTTCAGCCCAAGCCACATCGTGGCTCCCCACTCCCCTCTCTCCCAGCCCTGGGAAGGCTGGAGGAAGAGGTCCCCCACCCCACCCCAAGGTTACTCCCTTCATGAGGTTGTACAGTTCTCACTACCTGGCTGCAGTGTCTCCTCTCTGCCTTGGCAGCAATGTGGCTCTGGAGATGTGGCCTCCGATGCGGTCTCCCAGGCCCACTCACCTCACACTCTGCCTTGCTCTTTGGTCCAACGGTGCCTCGAATCCGCTCACTCAGGGGAAGGTGCTGGATAAAGGTGAAGCCTGGGAGCACAGAACAGTAGGGCTCTGCCCGCTGCCCAAAGTTGAACTCTACCGCACAATTCTTCACCAGGACATGAGGGTAGAGGGCCTGACCCCCCAAGGCTTCCTTCTGGATCCGGAAGGCAATGCCCATCCACTTCCCATTCTTGGTGAAGGAGAGTTCCACATCATTTCCACATTCAAAGTCCTAGGAGAAAAAGCCAAAGGAAGATAATTGCCAATGCTCAGCTTCAGGCATCGGGAGCCAAAGCTAGGAGGGAGCAGATGCAGGGAGTGAAAATACAGCTGCCATCCCACATTTACGTGCCACCCTCCCCCAGTAGACACATGAGGCAGCACCAGGAAACAGCTGAAAAGGTGTGGCCAAAACCCTCCTCGCCCCCAAACCCCAAAGCTGGGAGATGTAATATGGGTCATTTTAGGAAGCTCCAAGTCTTGTGCCTGAGACAAATGTGAAGGAAAAGGCAATTCTGTCTATTCTCAAGCCCAGCAAGGGCAGTCTGTGAAGAGAAGAGATGGAAAGAAAGCCACAGCAGGGCCCTTTGAGTCAAGCCCAGCTCTACAAATGCTTTCATTTGTTTGTTCAACACACATTCTGCAGCTCCTGCTCTTCCTGGTGCATAGGTCTACTGGTGTTCCGGGCCTGATGGAGCTTGGGCCTGGTGGGGAATCAGACAAGGACACTCTCCTAATTTGATAAAAGCACCTACCCAGAAGCAAGATTCTCTGAGGAGGGGACCTGTAAGTCAAGTCCTGAACAATACATGGAAAAGAGCCACGTCTGTGGTGGGAGGAGAGAGTCCTACAGAGAAGCGTGGTTTGTGTATAAATCCCATGGTGAGAGAACAAAGGGTCAGCCTGGCTAAAGCATACAAGATGAGGGAGAAGTAACTTCAGGTGCAGCAGGAGAGCCAGGCCTATTTGTTCATTCAACCACCACCAAGTTCTTACGAAGCAGATGCAGCTCAGTGGTTAAGACTGTCTGGGAAAGCAGACTGCTGCAGCTCTGCTATTTGCTAACCGTGTGACCCTGGGGTTTCATCTAGTTTCCTTATCACACAAAGGGGGCCATGACAAGACTGTATGCTACAAAGAAGACTAAGTGGGTTAGTGGGATTGATGAATCCAAGATGCCGGGCACTGTGAGGAGACATGGTCCTTGTCCTCAGCATTGTGAGAGGCTCTCTGTCACCTTGGGAGTTTGGACTCCATGCTGATGGCAGAGCAGAGGCTGACCTGTTCTGAACAGGGGACTGGCCTGGTCAAAGCCGTTTTAAGAAGATCACTGAGTGCAGAGCGAAGGTTTACTCAAACCGTGGGATCAGATGGCAGACTGAAGCAAAGCACAAGGTCAGGTTCCTGATAAAAGTACAAGACCTGGGGCACCTGGGTGACTGCCTTCGGCTCAGGTCATGATCCTGGAGTCCTAAGATCTCACCCTGCATCTGGCTCCCAGGTCAGTGGTGAGTCTGCTTCTCCCTCTGCTCCTCCCCCTTCTTGTACTCTCTCTCATTCTCTTTCAAATAAATAAAATCTTAGGGAAAAAAAAAGTACATGACCTGGTATTCTTTCCCCTCGAATGGGGAGACCACTTTGGAACCTGGCCTTTAAGAAGTGGCGAGAATCCCTTTCCCTAAGTAGTTTCCTCACCACTGTTCTCAATGCTCACAGGATGCAGCTTTACATGGTCCTTATCTGTTCATCTCTAAATGCCCACAGAGGTCAAGATAATGCAGGGCAAACACACAAACATCTGCCAAAGTGACTTCTGCCCAATCCCTGCAGCAGGATCCCCACTGTATCTTCTCACCAGAGCAAGAATGGCCCGGGTCACCTTTGCCCTCACACAGAGACAAGCATCGTGGGGGGTCAGTCTTCCTTATGGCCACCAGCCACACTCATGGGGCTTACCATGGTGTACTGAAACCAGCACCCTCAACTGACAAATCCACCAACCATGGGGCATCTGTCCCAGAGGCAAGTGTGGAACCGTCACTCCTGTTATAACACCCTGGTGCCGCTCCAGGGCCTCAAACCTCAAAGTCCTCATGCCCGGTGTTACTGAGAGCCTGCAGGTTTCGAAGCCTCCTCTCTCCGGCCTCCTCAGTCATTCCTAGGGCTCCAAGTATAATACTTCTTACGGTCTGCTGAAATGGGTTCTACTGTTCTCGCTGCCTGGCAGCCACTGTGTCCTCTGTTTTGGGACTGTTGAGAACTCGAGATTTACCACAAATCTGGGCTCCCCGTGGCTCCCCTTAGGTCACCAGTCTTCATACCTCCTCCAACCTGTTACCCCATGCCTTTTAAAAAGTTACGGCACCCCTTGAAAAAAGGAAACTGTGCCTGGCATCTTAAAAAAACAGAAGGAGTGGGGTCCCTGGCTGAATGACCTAGTTGCAGCAGGAGTCAAGGCTGTGGTTCTACACTGGAACATGCTCACAGAGCCTCACGCTCAGATGGGACAGAGTCTAGGGTATGCTGCCATATAGCGAGGATGTGTTAAACTGCCACAGCCTCTCTGGAGCGCGGTCTTGGTGGCAGTGATCGAAATTTAAAAATACACCTCTGACCTAGAAATTGTATTTTCAGGAACACTACAGGTAGATTCCCACAAGAATGCAAAGATGGGGGCGCCTGGGTGGCTCAGTGGGTTAAAGCCTCTGCCTTCAGCTCAAGTCATGATCTCAGGGTCCTGGGATCGAGGCTGGCATTAGGCTCTCTGCTCAGGAGGGAGCCTGCTTCCTCCTCTCTGCCTATTTGTGATCTCTCTCTCTCTGTCAAATAAATGAATAAAAATCTTAAAAAAAAAAAAAAAAACGAATGCAAAGATGGAGGTGCCCATCACTTTACGCAGCACTGCCAACTGTGCTCCAATGGGGAGGTGGGAGACACTACAGGACACAGGAGATCCAAGTATGGAAACATAAAAAGATCCCCAAGATACTGGGGTACGTGTGAAAAGGACAAGCCGTCACTGCAGCATCGACTACCCCAGCTCACAGATGCCAGGGCCATCGACAGGACACAGGCTAAATGAATGCTGGGTAAATGTCTGCATCAGAATATGAGGTAGCCATCAAATAAAAAGGAGAGAAACTAACCAAATGTCCACTAACGGAGAACTGATTCTAAGACTACGATAGGTGCACATGACTACAGACTACTACATGAAAAAACAAAAAGTCTTCTAGGTAGCGACAGAAAAAAAAATCTCTAATAATTAAGCAAAAAACCAATGTGAGGTGGTGCTTGGGTGGCTCAGTTGGTTAGGCGACTGCCTTCAGTCATGACCCGAGCCGAAGGCAGTCGCCTAACCAACTGAGCCACCCAGGTGCCCGCATTATATCAATGTTAAATTCGATAACTGTACTGTGGTTAAGACAGCAGCTTTATTCTTAGGAAATGCAGGCTGAGGGACTAAAAACTAAAGACATGATGTATGTATCCTATTCTCCAGTGGACCAGATACAAATCAGACACAGATACCTCTATGTTTGAGAAATGGTAAAAGCAAATTGGCAAATGTTAGAATCTGGGCAAGACTGAGATTTCTTTTTCTTTCTTTTTTTTTTTTTTTAAGATTTATTTATTTTGACACAGAGAAACACAGTCAGAGGGGGAACACAAGCAGGGGGAGTGAGACAGGGAGAAGCAGGCTTCCCACCGAAGCAGGGAGCCCGATATGGGACTCGATCCCGGGTCTCCAGGATCATGTCCTGAGCCGAAGGCAGTCGCCTAACCAACTGAGCCACCCAGGCGTCCCAAGACTGAGATATCTTAAGGCTTTTGAGTTTGAAATCATTTCCCAGTGAGAGCGAAGGGGAAAAAAAAAGGTATATGGGTACAAATAAGAGGGAGGAGAACAAGACCAAGAGGAAACACCCGGGTAGCCACCTTGCCTGCGGTCTCGAGGCACACTTTACAACATCTAATGAAGGCATTAAGTAGTATTTACTGGGACGCCTGGGTGGCTCAGTTGGTTAGGCGACTGCCTTCGGCTCGGGTCATGATCCCAGAGACCCGGGATCGAGCCCCACATTGGGCTACCTGCTCGGCAGGAGGCCTGCTTCTCCCTCTCTCACTCCCCTGCTTGTGTTCCCTCTCTGGCTGTGTTTCTCTCTGTCAAATAAATAAATAAAATCTTAAAAAAAAAAAAAGTTGTATTTACTGAGCACTTACTATGCTCCAGGTATTATTACAAGTGTTCTATTGGACTGGCTTAATGGCCCTACACCCAACTCAGCAGACTCTCATTGAGAGCAAGCTGAAATACAGGGAGGGGGGCTGCCCAGGGCTATGAGTGGGTGAGGAGGAGTCTGGCCACAGAGGCGCAGCCATTGTGTACAGCAGTGTCAAGTGCCGGTCACTGTTCTCAGGGACTCAAGCTGCACCGTAGGCATCCACACTTTATCTTTTTCTCTTTTTGCATCCGCCCTCACCCTTCTAGAGGCCCAAGCAGTGTGACGTAAAGGAAGGGAGAGGTTTTAGGAAGAGAGGATGCCACAGTGGGGCAAGAACCAACAGCACTGCCTTAGAGAGCAGACAGGCTATTCCACAGTAAAAAGAAAAGAAATTCCTGGGTGTGTTTAGAAAAAGTCCCTCTGGTATCCAGGACTAGAGGAATGCTACACACACCTGACATCCCCAGACCTCTCCAAGGTGCCGTCTGACAGCTTTGCACAAAAGACCAAAGAGGGTAGAATGGCAGAATCTTGCCCAAAATGAGAGCCAGCATTTCCGTCCGATAAAGAGACAAAGAGCTATGGCAAGAGCTGCAGGACACAGGACGGACGATGGACAGAAGTTTTCTGAGAAAGAAGCCTGCGCTGACAGGACCAATGTTTGGTTCTGCCAACTCCCACAGGTTTCTGGCACTCACCGCAAAGCAGCCAATCACATCATTCTCTGCAAACTTGTCTCCATAGTTCTCAAACCGGCTGTTGGTGGACTTCTTCCCAGTGCCTCCATAGCCATAGGAGAAAGGCTCTTCGCCTGATGGAAGAAACAGGCAAAGGCCAGTTAAACTGGCCACAGTCCCAACAGCCTTTATGGCTACCACAGACTTTTAGAGAGAAAAAAAATTTGTTTCTTTACTCATTTTTACTAATCAGATGCTTTTGCGTGTGGGGGGGAGGTGAGGAAGGTCTGCTGAAAGGAAACCCCTCGTTATGCAGAACTCTGGGGGGCTTGGTGGGTTTAGGTGTGAAATCTGGGAGTGGGAGCTGACCTGAACCACGGCACAAACAGAGGGAGAATCTGGAAAGAGGGGGAAGAAGGCAGAGGAGCTAGGATGAAGGCAGGCTACATGCAGAAGTGCAACCTTCCTCATGACATCCAACATTCAAACAAGTCTACTAATGACATCATTTTTGGTGCAGTGGGTTCTGGGCAGAAATCAGGCAAAGGCCTGGGTTCTGCTTCTGGAGACTGTGAGGTTTACACACTAGGAAGACACTGGATTTACAGGCCAAAGGACTGGCAGCTGAAGTGATGGGAGAAGGAGTGAGATCCCGAGGGCCGTGCCTGACATCTGGGATGTTTGGAGAGCCTTGGCCAGAAAAGCAGGCACTGACAGGCATGAATTCCAGGCCCAGTGCTTCTATACACCAGCTGCTGGCCCCGGACAGCTGAACGCTCCAGGCTTTGAACTTTATCTGTATCAACTACCCACCACTTACACCCAAAAACTGAGATAGAGAGAACTCAAGAGGATATAGGCATCTGGAAAAAAAATGTGAATATCTATCCAATGAAACTGTACACTCCTAACTTAGCATTTCTACTTTTTTTTTTAAAAAAGACTTTATTTATTCATTTGACAGAGAGAAACATAGCTAGAGAGGGAACACAAGCTAGAGAGGGAAAAGCAGGCTTCCTGCTGAGCAGGGAGCCCCATGTGGGGCCCGATCCCAGGACTCCAGGATCATGCTCAACCAGTTGAGCCATCCAGACACCCCAGCATTTCTACTTTTAAGGGTCAGTCTTAGGTAAACAGTCAGATCACTACACACGAGGACAGCTTAAGACTTTAACTGCAAAAAATTGCAACCAACTTACATGATCCACAAAACATTTACAAATAAGTGACACTACTATAAAATGGAAAATTGTGCAGTGATCAAACAGCTCTACTTATTTATAAAAATTTGCCCAGCATCTATCAAGTAGGAAAAAGAAACCAGGCTACAAGATAGTACACATTGAGTAACCCAGTTTGAGATACACAAAGAACAAAAGAACTGTCTAGAAGCTGTAGATAAAAATGTTAACACTGGTTATCTCGCAGGTTTGGAGGATTTTCATTTCCCCCCTCTCCATATGACCTGAACTATTAGAAAGAGTACATATTATTTTCATAATCAAAATGTTTATATGACTGAAGCAAAAGGTCTCAACATAGGTCATCAAAATCAGTCACTTGGGGCTGGGATGTCACTTCAGGCCTGCTGAATATTCAAAACCCTTCAACGAGCAGCCCCTGCCTCTCTCTGCCAACCAGCCCCCTGCTCCCTGCTCCCTCTTCTACTCTGGATTTGGCTCTAGACAGAAAACCCCAGATACAATCATACAGGGCTTGAGGAACTTATTTTCAGCCTGGTTTGAGGACAGAAGACAACTGATTTTTTTAAAGAAAAGGATCAGCCTTCTAAAGAGAACTGCAGACCCTATCCTAAAAGATGAACAATTAATTTTTCATAGAAAAGTTAAGAGGGTGGTGCCTGGGTGGCTTAGTCGTTAAGCGTCTGCCTTTGGCTCAGGTCATGATCCTGGAGTCCCAGGGTTGAGCCCCGCCATCGGGCTCCCTGCTTGGCGGGAAGCTGCTTCTCCCTCTCTCGTTCTCCCTGCTTGTGTTCCCTCTCTAGCTGTGTTTCTCTCTGTCAAATAAATAAAATCTTTAAGAAAAAAAAAAAGAAAGAAAAGTTAAGAGGACTGTGGTCCTTACAGCTGAATCTTGTATGCCTGAAGACAGGCAGGTGCTCCACCCTGGGCTAGCTGTGCTCCGAGTCCCATGCTAGGAAAAGAAGTTTAGGAAGCTTGAGAATCCAGGGACTGAGGCAGCTGCTCTAGTATCCGACTACTAGGCTGCCCTCCCCTTACCCAACTGCGTGCTGCTGGAATCCAGGGACCAGCCGATACGGACGACATGCGGGTCGGGCTCCGTGGAAGGAAGGTGCTTCACGGAGATTTCTTCATTGATCTGGGGACAAAGAATAAAAGGGCTCAGAAGTGATGCTCAGAGGTTCATGGGTTACAAGGTGATATAAGAGGACAGCACGCAGGCATTAAAAATGAGCAGTGGCTCTTGCTGCTGGGGAAAAGGTGTTGAAGCTGCTTGGAAGGGCCTGTGGCAATGAACCCAGGGCCTCTGAAGGGCTCAGGAAAGTACACGGCCACAGAGACATGCATTTCAAAATAGTTGTTTTTAAATAAATATTTAATTAATTTATTTGACAGAGAAAGAGAGCAAGCACAAGAAGGGGGAGCAGCAGGGAGAGGGAGAAGCAGGCTGCCTGCTGAGTAAGCACCCTGATTTGAGGGTCAAGCCTGAGTCGAAGGCAGACCGTTAACTGACTGAGCCAGCCAGGTGCCCCATAAATGTATTTATTTTTTAATTTTTACATGCTGCAGGGGAAACAGGACTCTCATATTTAATGTAAAAGGATAAACTGGCACCATGTCTTTGGAGGGCAATTTAGCAACTTCTGTCAAAACTGCAAATGCATATGCTCTATAACCCAGCAACTCTAGTTTACTCTACAGATGTACCCATAGGTGTGTATGTGTGACCCTATGACACACGCACAAGGATATTCAGTGTGACACTGTTTATGTTAAGAACAACTCTCCCCACCCAACGATCAGTAAAACACTGACAAAAATAAAAATAGGAGTGTCTGGGCGGCTCAGTTGTTGAGTGTTTGCCTTCGGCTCAGGTCATGGTACTGGAGCCCCGGGATTGAGCCCCGCATTGGGCTCCCTGCTCAGCGGGAAGCCTGCTTCTCCCTCTCTCACTCCCTCTGCTTGTGTTCCCTCTCTTGCTGTGCTTCACTCTGTCAGATAAAAGAATACAATCTTTAAAAAAATTTTTAAAAATTTTAAGGCACTGCCATGTTATGTACGGCACATCCATACCACAGAAGAGATGAAGCAGCCAGGGAGCAAAGCATGGCTGCAGTGTGGGGACAGAACTTGTTGTCCAAGACACAGCACTAACTAAAAGCAGCAGAAAGAATGCCTAACAACCATAACTACATGGTTTCTATAAAGTTAACCTATTCTGTGGACTTCTGGATGCACATTTTCCATATCTTGTGTGTCCAAATCAGGTTAGATGTTACAACTGATGTGGTAAGAAAGCACTCTGGAAGTTCAACTGTCAGTGTTTCTGAGCGGCACACAAAACAATGTGCAACTCACAATGGAGAAACTTAGTTAATCAAAAATGGTAACCCTCAGTCAGCCTGCCCCTCTAATACAGTGCCTATTTCACGATGGTACGGCAGGGATTAACGGAGATGTCCCTGTAAAGAGCCCAGTACCATATCTAGTTGCATAAAAGGTTCTGTGTTCCAGGTGCCAGGTGGCTCAGTTGTTAAGCGTCTGCCTTTGGCTCAGGTCATAATCCCACATCGGTCTCCCTGCTCGGCGGGAGGCCTCCTTCTTCCTCTCTCACTCCCCCTGCTTGTGTTCCCTCTCTAGCTGTTTCTGTCAAGTAAATAAATAATCTTAAAGAAAAAAAAAAGGGTTCTGTAAATACTACCAGTCATAAATAAGTTTGGGGGGAAAAAGTTTGGATTTACATGGGATATGCAAGAAACTGTTAACATGTATTAGTCCTGGAGAGCAGAATAGGGACTATAAAGGTTTGAGTCTAACTTCTGCTTTTTTACCCTATGCTCCTCTGTGCTGTCTGAATTTTTGTTGAACATGAGAATGTGTTGTCTTCCTAAACATAACCTGACAAGAATGGTGAGGAGACAATGGTAGAAGATGGCCTGGTGGCAGGACCACTCTTTGTCCAGCTTTCCTTCTGGCTTCTCTTTAACAGGCAGAATCCATTTCCATTCTTTCTAGCTCATTTTTCTTCCAAACAACTCCTTCTTCCAGTTCTACAAACATGTTATCCCTAGCAAGATTGGCTGTATAATACCTGGGTCAAATCCCACTGATGGAAAAATAAAAAAAAACCCACCGAGGAAAAATCAGCTTGATGAGGCAATGTGTGGTCGGCCTGCTTTCCTGATAGGGTGTTTAGCAATGGCGTGGTTGTCTAGAGTCCACCATGCTTTTCTTCCTTGGAAATGCACAGTCTACGCTCAATCTCTTTTGCAATCGTGGCTCTGACCAAAGTAGCTGATGAAAAGCTTATGCCAAAAGGTGGACCTGCTCTCTGTTCCTAACTCCTCAGTTGCTCCTACTCACCTTCATCTCGAAGCACACACGGCCCCTTCTGACTCCGTAGCTGGCACGGGCTCCTGACCACAGATAGGCAAAGCCCTCAATTGTGAGAGGGTAGCCACTACTCCGGTCTCGAGCCACCTTGAAGTGGAGATCGCAGTTATCTGTCAAGGAAAAATCTGGGAGTTACCTGATATTTTAAAGATCTAAGAGAGGGACAGGTACAGGCCAAGATAAGTCCTCCAAGAGTGTTAACCAGAAGTACACAGGCAGCCACATCGTGAGGGCAGGTGATGAGAAACCAGCCACACCGACTAGCTACTCTCCCGCACGGTAGCAAGGCTCCGGACTACTGCAAGCTGGTCTTCATAGGGCCAAAGCAGCCATCGCGCATGAGAACCGGGCTCTCCACCTGGCTGAGCTCCAAGGATGGCAGTCAGAGGAAACCCCAGGAAATCATACATTTGTGTATGCGCTTTACGGGAACATACATTTGCTAGGGAAAGGATCCATATCTCATCATGTCCAAGGGACTTAGCATTTTTTAAAAAGGCTAATCCCACAGCCATACACTTTAACCATTCTCCTGTGCTAACTCTATCAGTTTGGAAGCTAGACTCCTGCTGCCAACAGCTGCAGAAGCATCTGACCCAGACCCACGCTTGCCTCCCAGGCACCAATGTCCAGGTGTGCTGCAGGCTCCCACCTCCTCTGGGGACCTTGGACTCTCCTGCTGGAGCTCCAACTCTTCCCACTCTTCAAAAAGCCCTTCAGACCTCCAACAAAGTCTTTCCTGACCACCCCACCTTTTCTTTAAAGGCTGACAGTTGTGGTCTGTACATCTGGCATTTGATTGGCCACCGCTTCACTGATCGTTGCCACCGGGTACTTAAAAAAGTTTAGCTTTGCTCTGGGTATACGGGCTCTGAGATCCTGTGATAAAAGGGACTATGTACAAGATGTCTTTGTCTCTTCTGAAGTACACAGCCACTGCTCTATAAACGTGAGCTAAGTAAAGAAACACACAAACTGCTGTTAAGTTTCTGCTCTGTTGAAAAGTACAGTGTTCTCAGATCTGATCTGGCTTCACTTAAAGTCAAATTCCCAGGTTCTGCGGCTGAGATCTTATCTGAGGAGGGGCAGGGCCTTTTATCACGGTTATACTCCAAGGGTTCAGATGCACAGTCAAGGGGAAGCCACTTATCCAGTGGAAAGAAACTGGAGGATGGAGAGCAGGGCAGGCCAGGCTAATGCCTCAGAGGACAAGGTGGCATTAGTTTCACCAGGAACATGAGCAGTAGATGGAAACTGGGGACTGGCTGTCAAAGAGTTAAGTTTCCCTCACGGCACTCAGGTTCCCTTCTTGATTAGGTGACAACCCCCTGGGTGTTTGGGGTTTTCTAAATTGCCTTTGTACCCTTTCTGAGGAGTGTTACTAAAAGCTCTTTGAGGTATCAGGGCAGGATTATACCTCCCTGAAAAGAAGGTAAGAGAAGAAAAATGACCTGCCCACTGATCCCAGGTACAGCTGGGAGATCTTTGGCCTCCAAACCAGGACCCTCACTCCATAGCCTGGTTTCTCACATCCCAGTTTCCCAACACTGACTGCAAAGTAGCATTAGACAGGCACCCGAAGGACTCACAGGTGTCGATGGCAACAAGAGTGTCGTCAAAGTCATCTTCATCCTCTTCAGCCGGAGGCTGAGGAGAGCGGCCCCTGTCAGGAAAAGGGGTTAAGTCCCATGAGAACGGTTGGATGAGCACAGAGAAAGGGAAATGAGGGTTCTGCTGGAATTTATAAGTGGCCTCCAGATGGCTTTCTGGAAGCACTCAGCCACCCTACACCCTTGTCATGACAGCAATGACTGTTAACTCCTAGAGTGGGGATGGGGACTAGAGAGGGCGCCCTCTGCTCAAGAAGGCCAGCAGAATCATTTAGCTAGCTTGTTCAACGATAGCTCTCCTCTCACACCCTAAGATTCTGAGTCACACCCTGTGCGTGTTGAGAGCTGCCTCCATACTGGCCTCTGTTACCAATGGGAGGACACAGTAGTCTAGAAGGGACTGGGCCAGAAAGGGGAATATGCAAGGGCTCAGATCAGCCAGTCATCACAATCTGTCCATATCTTCCTAAGACTGCATCTGCAAGTGTTTGAAATGACCCATTTTTTCAGTTTGTCAAGTGTCCTAAATTATGAACGAGATTCATCTCCTACCAAAACACTAAAATGGGACTAATGTTAAAATACTGCTGGTTTCCACTTACAGGAATAAAGGAGAGACTAGAAGGATGGGGCCCAATGCCCAGGGTCCTGCCTGGGACACCAGACCCTTATCCACCATGTGCCCATACCAAATACCCAAGGCCCATCTGGGAGCTTCCCTCTGGTGAGTGCCCTTCCAGACCCGCCAGTCTAGGGCCAGCACAGAGCCCTGTACAAAGAAGGAGCACATGACACAGGAAGTTCACCCTAGAAGGCTTCCCCTGCCAGCCTCAAATGAGAGCAAGTATTTGCTCTCTACACACAGGCACACAGGCAGCCTAGGCCTCTGCACTGCAGGAGGCACTGGGAGAAACTCAGAAGAGGTAGTTCCACATCCTACCTTTAGTCACAGCCAAGAGACTCAGGCCCTGTCTCAAGAGAGTCATAAGCCAGTGAGAGGATGGACTCCACCAAGTAGGAAATAAAACATGTCAGACAACTAGTCTAGACGAGTAGAGAAGAAATGGTCATTCCTAGTTTCTGTGATCCCAAAACTCTTTGTGTAGAAGCTGAAGAAGGGAGGGTAGAATTGGGGCTGAGCAGAGGGGTGGGGAGGGCTTGTCAGGAAAGGAAAATGACCAGGGCAGAGAGGCCACTCCCTCTGTCTAATCTCCTGACACACACACCCCGCCTACTGGCCCCACTAGGGTGTGGCATACTTATGTATCTATCTCAGGCCCTACATTGGGACCGAAAGAGGACAAAACCCAATGTCCAAATCATCCCTGTCCCCAGTGTCCAGTCCAAAGGCAAGCACCTTGTGAAAGGAGCAGGAGTGTGACAATGAATAAATGAGTAGATGGATAGAAGGGTGTGTTTAGGAGAAGGGTCAGGAAATAAATATTTCCATCAAGGATATTAAGCAGCCATGAAGAATAGGACACCGGGCAGGACAATTAGGTAGTGAGGCAAAAGACTGAAAAGGCAGGCTGGTGCCTCACATGTGAAAGGCAAAGCGTTCGGACTTTATCCTGCAGGTAATGAGAAGGGAGGAGCTGAGGGAAGGAGCAAAAGTTTAGCAAAAGTGAATCTGGTACTGAGTGCAGGGAGGGCTGAGTGAGCATGTAAGGGCAGGGAGAGCTCTGCCCCATTCGTTAGTACAAAGGTTCTGACAGGGACCAGGCTATGGAAACAGAAACCTACTGAAAAAGGGGTGACTATCACCTCAGACACCCACCTCCTATCCTCTCGGTGCTCGAAGTACCCCCGTCCCCGGTTTTCTTCGTAAGGCCTCTTGCGACTCTGGAATTGCTGTCTGTCTGGCTTGAGTTGAGATGCTTCGGGTGGAAGAAAGGTGGCGGGTGCTTCTTGCTTCATCTCTGTCTTCACTTCTACTGTCAGGACAAATCCAGACCATCAAGACATTTGGAAACTCCCTAGCTATCACTTTTCTGGTCCCTCTCACCTCAGGAGATGTTGGTGGGATCCTGACTACAGTGATGATGGCCTAGGCACAGGTAACTTGCAGTGGAAGCCCTCCAAGAGAGCCAAGAAGGCTGTACTGGAGAACAGGGCCAGGGTAAAGGGTTAGAGAGATGGCCAGAGATGGCCAGCCAGGCAGCACTGGCAGTTGATGAAGTGACAGATGTCAGTCAGGTAACTCTCAAGCTTCAAGGGGAAAGGCCCATCCAAAGGCAGAATGGCTGCCTTTGGCTACTTTGTCAAAAGCCTCATGAAAGCTGGCAGCTACCTGGGCCCGCACCAAGTGGGAGAGAGCCCTAGAAAATTTCTAAGATCCCTTTAAACTGAGATCCCATGATGCGACATTCTCTAATTCTGCCTTCCAGAGAATCTCTCCACCTCAGTTCTTACAAAGCTTCTTTAGTCTGGCAAGGGAGTGGGGGAAGGTCAATTCAACAGGACATTATGGTCCCACAGCTGACTCCACTGGCTTCAATCACTCTACCACAAAGCCTAGAATCACTCCAGGAGCAGGGAAGGGGGGTCTGCACTTAAGTCAGTCTTTAGGTGTGATAGCCTTATAAATCCCACCACAAACAGAAACTCAGGATGGGATAACATGCTATAAACTACGGGAAAGGCCCAGTCTCGGGCAGACTTCAAGAATCAGAACCAAGGGCGCCTGGGTGGCTCAGTGGGTTAAAGCCTCTGCCTTCAGCTCAGGTCACAATCTCAGGGTCCTGGGATTGAGGCCTGCATTGGGTTCTCTGCTCAGCAGGGAGCCTGCTTCTTCCTTTCTGTCTGCCTGCCTCTCTGCCTACTTGTGATCTCTCTCTCTCTGTCAAATAAATAAATAAAATCTAAAAAAAAAAAAAAACCAACTATTAAAAAAAAAAAGAAGAATCAGAACCAAGAATCCAAGAACCTAATCAAGAGCAAACTGGACCCAGTATCTATGCCTGATACTGTGGCTCACTCACATCCCCTCATTTCAGCACTCAACCCAAGACCACGCTGGATCACTCCCTAGCTCTGGTACATACAAAGAGGGCTCCTGGGCCTCCAGGGTAGGGACTGTGCTCACTCATCTTTAGAGAGTCTCTGTGCTCCCAGCATAGAAAATACTCTCCTTGGGCCAAATGATCCCACAAGTCTCACAGAGCCTGACACAAATCTGCAGTTTAACCTATATTAAAATTAAAATCCTGAGCCACCCTTAAGAAATGCCTAGGGATTTCACTTTGTAGATGAACCAAGAAAGGAACTGGATATGATCAACTAGATTCACTAAGAAAAGGCACCGGGGCCACAACACAGTGAAAGGAACACAAGACTGGGAGGCGGTCCTGATTCTGTCATTACTCAACAGTGGGACCTTGCTTTCCCAAAATAGGACACAAATGGTTGAGAATGCTCCTCATCACCAACAGCAGTGGCCCAGGCACCGGTTTCCCAGATTCTAACCCCAGCTCTGCCATCAGACAGGCCACCTCCCAGTCTGTAAAATGGGAAGCGAGAACTGAGTTACATCTGGCATTCCCAAACTGACACTACACGGAACTTCGTTCTACAAAAACATATTTGGGAAATCCTGGATTTAAACAATAAGACACAGGTTTTTTTTTTTTCAGTCCAGGACTTAATGCTCTGAGTACAGTGAGTCTCCCAGAGGTGTGACAGTGCTACATTTTCCACATATATTTTGGCCAAGGAACCCCTTCTTGGGAAGTCCCTCATGATATCTCCTGGAACAATATTCTTTAGAACATGGGAACAACTGGACTATATTTAGAAGGTCCTTGCTGGATTCTACATTCTAATATTTTAAGTAAGCCTCAAATACTCTAAGTCTAAACTCTCCAGGATATTGATACTAACATCTGAAAAGAGATACCACAAAGACTCCCCTCTCTCAACACCTAGGAGCAGGATTAAGTTCTCTCCTTCAGAAGAACCTTGCCAGACTGACAGAGCCCAAATGGACTACTCAAGAGGAAGACAGACTTTAGACAGAGGGTAGGGACCAAGTACAGATTCCATTTCCCTCAAAAGAGATGTACAACATGTGCCTTCCCACCTGGGCGATAGGCCTGCTGCTGCTCCATTTCCAGTGGTCTCCTGTCGTAGCCAGACTCGTTCTCTTGCTTGATGACCTGGCTCTCATAGAATTGGTTTTGCCTGGTAATATTGTCCATGGCATCTTAAAACAAAAAATGGCCAGTTAGAAGGATGCTTCTTGGGACTGGAGGTGGCTTTTCTGGTACTACATGATGTCCTCTCCACTGAAAACAGTCTGCAGAGGGCTAAAGTTGTGACAACACCCTCAGATGGATACCTATCTGGGCAGTCAGTAGCCCTAGATGCCTAAGGACATGCCCTCTTGTCCCTCAAGTGGTGATGCATTTGTGACTGGATTGTACAGAATCCTAACAAACAAAACCAACAGAAGTACAACTGCTCTGGTGAAAGTGAGGAGATGGGAGGGTCAGAGAAGGTATCCAGCTTGACCTTACCCCGTAAGTCCCCACTCCAGGGTGGGGGCAACTCTACAGGCACCTGGGACTCCATGCAGCAGTTTAAAATCTACCAGTCTGGTTGTCCTCTGACATGGTTGTAATGCATAGGGAGGCTTTAGGGCACAATCTTGAAAACTGCTCAGAGCACATATCAGTCCTCTCCCCGGCCCAATTCACTCCCATCTGCACAGTCAACCCTCTTTACGAATCTCTTCCACCCCATAAAAGCTGAAAAGATAAAGGTATCCAGAGGTGCCTGAGTGACTCTGTTGGTTAAGCATCTGCCTTTGGTGCTGGTCATAATCCCGGGGTCCTGGGATTGAGTCCCACATAGGGCTCCTTGCTCAGCAGGGATCCTGCTTTGCTTTCCCCTCTGCCTGCTGGTCCCCCTGCTTGTGCTGTCAAATAAATAAAATCTTAAAAAAAAAAAAAAAAAAAAAAGATAAAGGGTAGCCAGCCCAGGGAAGATGGAAGGTGGGGAGGAAAGGAACTGTTAAGAAAATAGGAGTCCTAACAGTGGCCTTTAAACTCATTAAGGAGTAAGTCCTGAAATATTTGGAGCTAGGTGGGAAGGGTCCTGAGAAGGTGTCTTTTTTTAAAATAGATTTTATTTGTTTATTTGAGAGAGAGAGAGAGAGCACGCGTGCACATGCACAAGCAGGGGGAGCAGCAGGCAGAGGGAAAGGGAGAAGGTCCCCACCGAGCAAGGAGCCAGATGTAGGGCTCAATCCTAAGACCATGGGATGAAGACCTGAGCCGAAGGCAGATGCTTAACTGAATGAACTACCCAGGCGCTCCCTGAGGAGAAGTCTTACAGAATAAGAATCAAAGCTTATTCTTATTAGAATAATATTAACTATCCATGGCATGCATACTACACACCAGACCCTGGGTACCCTTGCCCCACCAAAGCCATCAGGTTAGTAATAGTGACAAACAAATACTTAAACACAAAAAGCAAATTCTATTTGTGTTCAGGTCTAAGAAGAAATTAAGATAGGGACCGAGATAGTAACAGAGAACCCTTGACTCAAAGGATACATAGGTGAGAGCTCAGTGATGAGAACAGAAAAACATTCATATGAAACATATGAAAACATACGAAATCTCAGAGGTGAGACTAAAACCCGAGTAGCAAACTCAAGACCCTTGCAACCAAAGCCAGAGAGAAGTTTGGAAACCCAGGATGAGTGAGCAGCAAGCAGGCTTTCCACCCCAGGGGCAAGCTCTGCTAGGTGCCTCTAAGGCCCTACTAGTGGCAATGCCAGGACCGGTAGAACCACAGGGAAAGAGAGACTCTTCTGGCACTTGCTAACTGATTGGATCCTTTCTCAGAGGACAAATACATCTGGGCACAAACCAGGTGCAGCCCAAAGGGAGGGAAGTTAACAGATCACGTGGTTTGCTACAGCCCTGTTTACCAGAGCCTAAAGGAAGGGTTGCAGCGGGGCAAGAAGGGGGCGCAAGGGATTTCATTGTAGGGGTAAAGGGAAAAAGGAAGAACAAGTAACTCCTTAATTAGAACACAGGGAGGGCTTTCCAAACCATTCAGTTTCTTCTAGGCTCCAAGCACAGTGCTCTTCCTCCCACAAATATTCACGTCTCCCTCTCAAGAATTTCTCCTGTGCCCACAGAGGAAGCCTCACCCAGATAAACTATGATTCTGGGGTCCTTCTCCACTCTCTAAAACATCCACCTCCTAATAACAGGCAGTCCCAGTGCTAAGAGCCCTAAACAAGAGACCTCATTCGTTAACAATGCTGGGGGGCACTATTATCATCCCTGCTGTGCACACAAGGAAACCACTTGGAGGTGCACTGACTTGCCCAAGTCATAGAGCCATCTTTAAAACAAAGTCCGTCTAACATGTCCTCTTCTGAGGCACCCCGATCACTGGGCCTTCTTCCTAGGCATCCCTGACAGGGCCTCTCCTACCCTAGACATGCACACTGGGCCACTCCTCCTCCCTTCACAGGTCTCCGCAAGGGAAAGTATTCTTCCCGGCATGGACACGTGGGCCCGGGACAATCCCTAGGCTGCTCCCACTGCAAATCTATACAGAGGACACCCACCTCTCATGAACTGAGTCAGTAATTCAATGTCTTGTCTCTTCTCTCTCCCCCTTGCTCTCCTCGTTCTCTTAACCCCATGGCATCCTCTTTTCAGAGAAATACCACAAATGCTGGATGCCAGAGTCTTTTCTACTTACTCCTAAACTTCTCCAATTCCCACTCCACAGTCTGGCTAGAAAACCACACTTTTCTAACTCCAGATTTCCTCCCTTCCATACCAGGGTCTTCTCTCTTCAATCATGGATCTACCCTATAACCTCTTGTTCTGAGTCATACCTTCTGGCTCTTGAAGCGGTTCCCTACTACACCAGGACCCACAATCCCTGGGCACACAAGTAACTGTTTCTGAGGACCAAAGAGCTTTCTTGTGGAGGAGACACTTCAGCCTCACAAACACTCCCCTCGCTCCACCCTGAGGCCCCTAGCCAAGTCAACAGGTTTTCTTTCTCTTTCTCTTCTATACTCTCCCCTCTCCCATATACACTCCTGCACTGGACACAAGGATCCTCTGTCCCCAGATACTCCATCAACTTCAAACTCCACTTATTTGCTATCTGCCTCACCCCACCCCCAGCTACCTCTGCTTCAAACACTCCATATTATTAATCCAAAACCATTCAGCATTAGCTACTGGATTACCCGTCCTTAGAACTTATCCAGCTCAAGACCTCTAGGTTCCCTAGCCAGTGTAGAATTCTTCCGTCCCTTGCCTGCCTCCAGAGACCAGGGTTCCCTAAACCTCCTCTGGAAGTCAACCTGAAGGTCCCCAGACTTTCCAGCACCAAATGCCCAAGTTGGCCCTGCCTCAACGTTGGCCTTCCAGTCCTGGATCTCAAGAGTCCTCCAGGCCATCCTCAGAGGTGGGTCCCAAACACATGGCAGTCTCCCACATTCCCTAAATGCTCACTAGCCAAATACCGGAGCATTCAGTCCATCAAATCCCACGCCCCCACCCCCACCCCGGCCAGACACCAGTGCCTACATCTCACCAGCCCAGTCCAGTACCAAACAGGAGAATTCCCCATACCCTACCCAGCAGCAAACTCCAAGATCCTCTATTCTCAAAACTCTCCCAGCCCTAAAAACGCGGCTCCCCACGCCCAGCCTTTACACTGGGCTTAGCAGAGCCTTCAAGCCCACCCAGCTTCAAACCCCTGAATTCGTCATTTCCAAGACCCTCCTCAGGCATCGACTAGAATCCTCCTGATCTTCCGACTCTTCGGCTCCAGAAACCACGGTTTCCGGTCTCCGGACACTAGGCTCCAGAATTCTCTACAACCCCATACCTTCCTCATCTCCGAAACCCAGAGCCCCCACTCCAGTATCTCCCCTGCCCCGAAAGCCAGGGTCCACCCTCCAGTGGTCCCGCGGCCCAAGGCCCTACGTCCTTCTCAGCGACGGGTAGCGGGATCCCCCAATCCTCAGGCCATTTCCCCGACCTCAGGCGCCGGACTCCGCGTCCCACAGCCCTTCCTCGGCCCGGACTCCGGCTCCCCGACCCCCGCCCCGCGCACTCTCACAATGTCCGTCCGGCCCCGAGTAGCCGCCAGGCTCCGGGTGCGGCTGCAGCCCGGACGGCGGTGGCTGCGCGGTCCCCTCCAGCTCGGAGCCCCCCTCGGTCTCGACCTCCTCGTTGTGCCCGGGTCGCCCCGGTTCGTCGTCGGTTTCGAGCTCCCGCTCGTCGTCGGGCTCCTCGGCCTCCAGCGCCGCCTGCAGCCGCTCAGCAAGCTCGGCCTTGAGGCCGCGAGTGTCCAGGCCGCGGCGCTGCAGCTCCTCACGAAGTTCGTTCACCTTCAGACGGCGCACATCCATGGCCCGGGCCCCCGGGGCGGCCCCCGAGCCCGGCCCGGCCTCCCAGGGCTCTGTCCCCCTTAAACCTTTCCTGTCAGGAGGCGAAGGGGGAAGGGGGGGGCCGCTCCAATGGCGGCGGCGGCTCAAAATGGCCGCCGCCACCGCCTCCCCCTCCTCCGTGGACCCATGCGATGCAACATAGGTGCCAATTGGCCACCGCGCGGAGGCAACGGGCGCGGGCCTGGAGATTCAGCCAATCAGAGCACAGCTTTCAAAAAAACGACTATGAAAGGGCTAAAGAGCAGCCAGGGAGGAAGCGTTGGCCTACGTCGCTGCCGCCGCCGGGGCGGAGGGCGGGAAAAAGCGGGAGGCGGAGCACGCGGTGATTGGGTAAGGACCCGCGCGCCCGCTCCCGTAGGGTCAAATGAAGAAAAAGGAGTAAAGACTTATCCCAATCAACGATGGGATTTCAGAATGAATCCCTTTCCGCCCCGCCCAGCCACTCTCGGCCTTTCCTGCGCGGTCCTTTCATCGAACTGGGGTCTCCTGTAACACATGCCCTGATTGGTCTAGATCTCCCGCCCCTAGAGGAGTCCAGGCGGGTAAAACCATTAGAACCAATCAAATGGAGGGTCGGCCGACCAACTCCCCCGCCTCCTTTCCCTGCTGCCTTTAAGAAACCGGAAAGATGTATTAGCGAAGGACCCGCCCCTTGCCGTTAGGGCGGTTTCAAAACAATCTGCCCACCAATCGCAATTATTGTTTTATCTCACTAAAGCTAGTATAGTCAGAACGCTTCAGGAAAAGCTAACTAGATTGGCCGTTCTTCAGTGGACTGCCTCAGAAATGTCGCCGTAGAGGGAGTGAGACAAGATAAAGTGGATAAATTATACTTAATCTGGGAGAAATTCCGTTGCCTTTATGGAAAGGAACCTTTGGACTTCAGGGAGTACCGAAGGTTCGAAGACAGAGGTTAAGCTGTCAACGAGAGAAAAGTTGTAAAGGAAATCGCACCCTCTTCCCTTTGATAGTTCATCTCAGGGGTCGCCTCTTCCCACGATCACAGCTTCGCCGCCGTCCTTCTCTATGGTTGGTATCTGACGTGGAATGGGCGCTCTGCACGCGACCATAAAGCCTTACCCTCCGGGAAGACCTTCAGAAGTTCGCGGGTCTCCACCGCAGAGCCTCTAAACCGCTTTTCAGTAGCTCTGGCTGTTTGGCGTCTGTACTGCCAAGTTCAAACACACAGGGTGCGTAGTTCAGCCTCACGCTACCAATGCAAACGCCCGAGTTTCGCAATGTCTACCGCTGCACCACCTGTCGCCTCCAACTCCAAAGACACAAAAACTTCTATCAGATACACAATCGGGATACACAATGCAAACCCCCGATCTCACTGAGCCATACCGTAAGCCCACGAAAAAGCACACAGCGCCTCTCCTTAGACAAAAACACACACGACACAGATAAACAAATGGCCGTGGGTCGGATCACATGCATGCATTAAGGCGATAACACACCATACTACGTGCAGTATCCATGTGCCCACTAAGGTCCCCACAAGCAGGAGGTATCAAATGATAAAGACAAAGGACAGGCTACAAGCTGACACGGCAGCCTCGACACACAGCACCCACTCAGAAAACGGGGCAGACACTCACGTGGGCCGGGAGGTTCCAGTCCAGACACCCCGCCCCTCGCCCACGTCCAACTTCCTCTCTCCTCCCAGCTTCCCACAAGGATTTGGTCTAAAGTTTGTGGCCCGGATTGAACTGTCCTCGGTTCTCAGGAGGCGCCACCGGGGGGCGTCCGGGCGCTGCCAAGGTTTCTCCCAGTGCTGCCGGATACACCGAGGAACGCGAGCCCTCCCGGCGAGCAAAGCACAGGGGGATTGTCATGGCAGGAATCCCTTTGTGGGCTGGTGATGATTGGAGGGGTTCTGTGCCTATGTTTCTCTGTGAATCTGAACATTAGAGTCTGGGAGTACCTGTTGTACTCTATGTGTCTCTGTGTTAACTCTTTGTAATCTGTTACTCTAGTTTGTTCCTATTCCTGGTATCTTCCTTTCATGTTTGTAAATATATTTGTATTTACGTAGTTTTTCACGTCTGTTGCTATATGTGTCTGAATTTCGGTGTCTCTCTTGTTGTGGCCAAGTATGCCTGAGTATGTCCTAATGGGTCTGTTAACTCTGGGGTGAGGAGGAAGAGTGTCTCTGACACTGAGTATCTAAGTGCCTGTTCCTCAGTAAGGATTTCAGAGAGTTTGTGTTTTGTGTCTTTCTGTCTACATGTATACTCATTTCTACCCTCATTGTAAAACGAGAACTCCTAGACCTCACCAAACCTTTCTTTTTACTGATGGGAAACAGAACTGCCAGGGAGAGGGGCCGCATGACAGCTGAGTGGAAACAAGAGGAGACAGAAGGGTGGTCATAAAGTTTTATGTGATCTGAGCCCATCTGGAGGAGCCAGGGTCCACACCTCTGTACAGGGGGGCTTGAGGGATTGGCTCGCGGGGGAAGCATGTCCCAAAAGGAGGGAAATTATCTCCTGAGGAAAGGAGGCATCCCCAATGCATTATCACACAGGCTAGAGAGGTGGCATCCCCCCACATGAGGGGAAGAGGAAGCAGAGGTGGCTCAGAAGGGGAGACAGTCACATAGAAGAATACTAAAAGATTAGAACCTTGGAATTCTAGACCTGTAGACCTTTAGAATCTGACAACATTTGAACCATAGAACTGCAGTGCCTTGGATCTCAAGACTTAATACTGTGGAATCTTGGACCATTAACTAAAATCCTAGAAAGGTGGAATGTAGAATAGAACCTAAATGTGTCCAACACTAGAAATGATTAGAACTTTGGTATCTAGCTAGTCACAACTGTAGTCTTATACCTTAGATGCTAAGGATCCAGAATCTTGGCCCAATAAAGTCTAGAGTGTCTTGGAACATAGAACAGAACAACATCAGAATCTTAGAGTTTAATAATCTAGAATCTTGAAGCATATGGTCTAGAATCTTAGACACAGAATCTAGGTTCTTAGACTAAGTCTTAGAACATCCCATCTTACAACATTAGACCTTCAAACCTCCATCCTTAGACTCTTGGAACTTTTGAATTGCAGATTATAGAATCTTCGATCTTTAGGATCCAGAATCTCATAAGAAGAGTTTCAAGGATCATAAGCCTTAGAACTTATAATTAACCATTATTAGGATCTTAGAACTTGAGAAGATAAAATCTTGAAGCCTGATGATGTAGTCTTATAGCCCAAGGATTTACAGTCTATTAGAACTTAAAATTTTAGAAATTAGGCCTCAAACACTCTGTGTCTAGAATTGTAGAATCTAGAATCTTGTACTCTAAGGACTCAGAACCCTAGATTAACAAAATCTAGAATTATAGAGACTTAGATCCTAGAACTAGAATCTTAGAGCTTCAGAACCTAAAATCTTGCAGGCTGTATCAAGAATTCTAGAACCAGAAAAACCTCGAGCCACGGACTCTCAGGGCCTTAGAATATAGGCCTTGAAACTTCCATGTCTGGAACCTTAGCACATTAGAATTAGCGACTTTGGGATGTTAGGTCCTTAGAGCCAAAGACTAAGAGCATCTTTGAAACCTTGAACCTTTGCGTCTAGATTCTTTCAACCTTAGAATCTAGAATCTTGGAATGTTAGACCTGGGAGGTCCCCCAGGGATTGCAGCCCAACCCCTTCTTTTACACACGGGGACACTGAGGCATGGAGAAGTGAGAGGATCTGCCTGGGGTGGAAGTGGAATAGATAGGAAGAGAAGGCTGTAGTTGGGGGTGAGGCCTGGAGTGGGGAAATAGTTGAGGGGGAGGCTCCCCCAGTGGCAGTGCCTAGCTTGGGTCCTGAGAGGGAGTCCCAGGTAGAGCGTTGTCTCAGGCTCCATCCTCCTGCCCTGGGGGAGGTGGGGAGCTCCTGTCGGTGGGCAGGGTGGGGCCAGGGGCTGTAGAAGGGCAGAGGACATAGCGTCCAGCGGGATGGACCTCAGCCGCAGTGAGGCAACTGCAGGAATCCTTAGGGTCAGGCTGGGTTGAGGGTTCAGCTCCTCCAGCAGCTCCAAGTGGTTCAGGATGACCCCCACTCTCATCCATGTTGACATAGAGGATCTCATCGGGGTCCTGGGCAGGGGGCAGAGCCTTCAGCGTGTTCTCCAAATCTTCTCGAAGCTCTGAGAAACTCGGCCGGTCCCGGGGGTTTAGCTCCCAGCAGCGGGACATCAGGGCATACCTAGGGCAGCAAAATGAGGGATGGGAGACTCAGCAGGAGCTCAGAAGGGGAGCATTCTGGGATTTGGGGGGCTTTTCATGGAACTGGAAGGAACCGTGAGCAGTTTAGGGGCTGCTGTTGGGATTCGGGAATTCTCAAGAGTTTACAAAGGGGGATCCTGGGAAACTCGGGAGCTAGAAAGCGTCTTGGCGAAGCTCTCTGGGTATCAAGTGGTGTTCTAGTGAGGGTTTGCTAGAGCAGACTTTGCCCTCAAAGCGCTGGATGAATGTTCTGCTCTCCTCTATGTGTTGTGAGACAGCAAAGTTTGATAAGCTATGTTTTCAAGGATCCTAAGGATATCTCAGAAGAGATCTGTGAGTTTAGAGGTGCTCAAGATGGCAAACTGGAGGGCTGGTAGAAGGTCCTGGGTGTTTAAGAGCATTGGAGGAAGTGCTGGAGCTCAGGAGTCTGGGGTGAATTAGAATTTCAGGGCTGTGGGGGGGGCTCAGCATGGGTTCCCTACCAGTTTGAGGGGTTCTATGAAGGTTGTAGAGGGTTGGGGGCCTGTGGGGGTGCTCAGGGTCTTGGAGCGAAATCTGGGATGGGGCAGGGGGTGGGGCGGGGTCCTGAGGATCCTCACAGTCCATCCAGACAGCCCACAGGCTGCTTCAGCCGGTTTCCCTGGCACAGGTAGTCATAAATCTCGCTGTTCTCCACTCCAGGATATGGGGTCTGGCCCCGCGTGGCAATCTCCCACATTGTCACCCCAAAGGACCACTGTGGGGGGCAGAGGGGAGAGAATTAAAGGATCTCTCCTGCACAAAGACACCCCCAAACATATGGGTTGGTGGGTACACACACATTTATGCACGCATATGTCCACAGCTACCTTAGCAAGTGCCTCATAGCTCATCACAGCAACACTGGCGCAGGGGCACACTCACAGCGGTCACTTTTGTGCATGTACAGACGTGCTCATCCATGCACACATTTACACACTTCACAGACACATGGCCCTCCACATCCTGGCTGTACACACATATACATAGGTATCGTCACCTCTACAAACCTAAACTGTCCACATGACCCCCGTATGAACCTGCCACCATGCACTCGTGGACCTGTACATCTCCCCAGCATGTCCACACCGCCATTCACAGATAACCACCACTACCCCAGACATGCCTAACCCCTGCCATTGGGCCCCTGTGATGTGAGATGAATAGGCCACTGATCCCCACTCCTCTCAGGGCGGCACCTACCACATCGCTCTTGCTGGTGTAGACACGGTCAGCCAGACTCTCAATGGCAATCCACTTGACTGGCATCTTGGCGATGCGTCCCTGGCGGTAGTAGTCCCCATTGTAGATCTTCTTGGAGAGCCCAAAGTCCGCCACACATACGGACATGTTCTCATTTAGCCTGCCCAGATTGGGGAGAGGAACGGGGTGACTGCACTGCCCCCTCTATCAGGAAGCCTGCCCTCACTCTCCGACACTCTGGCTCTCCTTGAGGGTGAGGATCTGTCAACCCCAGACCAAAGGGAAATGTGTTGTGTCTTGTTCCTCCATATGAAGTTTCATAAATACACCCATGTAACCAGCACACAGATTAAGAATCAGAACATCGTGGGACAGCTTTTGGATAAGGAATACCACAGAGCAAAGAGAAAGGAACTAACCAATATGTACAGAGACATGGGCTAACCACAAAAACATCACACTGCTAAAGAAACCACACAGGAGAACAAACTGCATGATTCCATTTATGTGACATTCAAGAACAGGTGACTCAATTCCAGAATAGGGTTTTCCCTTGGGGCAGTGACAGAAGTCCATCAGGGAGCCTGCCAGGGCCTAAAAATGTTCTTTATCTTGATCCAGTGCTGGCTGTTTCCATGAGTCTATAGATAAGTATTCACTAAGCTGCACACACAGGATGTGTGTGTTTTAATGTATGTGAAATACACATTGATTTTTTTTAAAGTGTAAGAAAGAAAGAAACACATTATATTATCAGTCCATCAGTCCTCCTTCCTCCAAGAGAAGCCACAATCTTCCTTTCTTTTTTTTTTTTAAGAACTTACTTTTTTCCTTTTCATTTGTTTATTTTTTAGGAGGTGGCAGTGGGATAGAGAATTTTAAGCAGGCTCCACGCCCAGCACAGAGCCAGACATGGGGCTCCATCTCGCAACCCTGAGATCATGACTTGAGCTGAAATCAAGAGTTGGATGCTTAACTGACTGAGCCACCCAGGTGCCCCCAAGAACTTTCTTAAAAAAAAAAAAAGGGACACCTGAGTGGTTCAGTGGGTTAAACATCTGCCTTCCGCTCAGGTCATGATCCCAAAGTCCTGGGATCAAATCCCACATTGAGCTTCTTGCTCAGCAGGGAACCTGCTTCTTCCTCTGCCTGCCCCTCCCCATGCTTGTGCACTTGCTCTTGCTCTATCTCTGCAAGTAAATAAAATCTTTAAAAAAAAAAAAAAGATCCTATTTATTTATTTATTTATTTATTTATTTATTTAAAAGATTTTATTTATTTGACAGAGAGAAACACAGCCACAGAGGGAACACAAGCAGGGGGAGTGAGAGAGGGAGAAGCAGGCTTCCCACAGAGCAGGAAGCCCGATGTGGGACTCATCCAGGGAGTCCAGGATCATGATGTGAGCCAAGGCAGACGCTCAGCTACTGAGCCACCCTGGCGTCCCACCCCTTAAGATTTTTTAAAGTAATCTCTACACTCAGTGTGGGGCTTGAAATCACAGCTTGGAGACTGAGAGTCCCACGCTCCATTGACTGAGCCAGCCAGGAGCCCCTTGGTATTTAACTTAACAAAAAAGCAGCAGATGCATAACAATGGATTGTCTACTCTGATTTTCAGTGTCCTTCTTTCATAGGGGGTTGCCTAGGATCAGTCCAAGTTGCAGAAGGAAAGGAAGTTCCATTTTGACTGAGTCTATTTTCCAGTTAACACAAAATACAAGGAACAGAGGAACAAGGAAAATGCCACCACAAGGAAACAGACACATATATGTCATATCCCACAAGACAACAGACCTGGTCTCTTCCAAAAGAATATGCTGTAAAAATATAAAAGGCTGGGGAGGGGAAGCCCCTGGGTGCCTCGGTAAGTTAAGCATCAGACTCTTGGTTTGGCTCTGGTCATGATCTCAGAGTCATGAGAACAAGCCCTGCCTTGAGCCCCTTGTAAATCTCTACACTCAGTGCAGGGTCTGCTTATCCTTCTCGCTTCCCCTCTGCCCCTCCCCCTGGCACAAATACACACTCTCTCTCAGTGAATAAATAAAATCTTAAAGAAAATGGGGCACCTGGGTGGCTCAGAGGGTTAAGCCCCTGCCTTCAGCTCAGATCATGATCTCAGGGTCCTGGGATTGAGTCTCACATAGGGCTCTCTGCTCAGCAGGGAGCCTGCTTCCCCCTCTTTCTCTGCCTGCCTCTCTGCCTATTTGTGATCTCTCTCTGTGTCAAATAAATAAATAAAATCTTAAAAAAAAAAAAAAAAGGTTGGTAGGGTTGGGGGGAGGTTATACCAGATGAAAAAGGCCCAAATGGACATAGCAACCAAATGTAGTGGGCGGGGGGAACTTTGACTAGATACTGATTTGGGGCAAAAAAAACACCCAAAACACAGCTCTAAAAGACATTTTGGAGGACAACTGAAGAATCTGAAAATGGATTGGATGGATATGAAGTTATGTTGTGGAATTATGGTTACTCTTCTCAGGTGTGACAACAGAACTGTAATCATTGACGTGTAAATCCTCATTTGTAGGTGATACCTACTGAAGATTTAGAGGTCAGGCATTGCCATCTTGGCAACTTACTTTTAAGTGGCTGAGGAGAGAGAAAGAGAAGAGAGGAGAAATACAGCAAAATCTTCATCAGGATGGTGTATAGGTGTCCACTGAACAAGTCTTCCAACTTGTCTGTGGGATTGGACTTTCTCCACATAAAGAATATGGGGGAAAAGAAAGAAATATTCGTGTCTCCAAGAGTTGCAAATGTTTACAAATCTTAAGAAGATTCCGATTCTCCAGCTCCAGTCTCTGACTCCAATATTGTAATGAAACTAATAGTCCAAACCTGTGTTTATATATACCTGCTCCATCCTTACCTTAGTTTAATTCTGGCCTATTTCTTTTTTTTTTTTTAATATTTTATTTATTTATTTGACACAGAGAGAGACACAAGTAAGCAGAGAGGCAGGCAGAGAGAGGAGGAAGGAGGCTCCCTGCTGAGCAGAGAGCACCATGCGGGCCTTGATCCCAGCACCCTGGGATCATGACCTGAGCCGAAGGCAGAGGCTTTAACCCACTGAGCCACCCAGGCACCCCATAATTCTGGCCTATTTCTGGCATGTCTGTTGGCAGAGGAGAGGAGGGTGTCTGGTTCCCTTATTCAATATGGCCGCTCCCTAAGGGCAGCCCCAGGCAAGACACTCAGCATGGAGGGAGATGAGGCTTCAGTGTCCCCACTGTCATTGGTCATCTCTGCCCATTTGCTCACCTCATGCTGCCCAGAGCCCACCCTCTTGCCTCTCCTCTCTCCACATCCAAATACTTCTCCATAATGACCACTCTCCCAGGAAGGCTTCGCCAATCCCCTTGCTGACCTCTCTATCCCAGTCCTGAGTTCTGGCCTGCCTGAGGGGTATATGTGTCTAGACCCCTCTTCCCTCCTGGAAGGAGGGATGCATCTCCCCTGAGGAGGGGACAGGGCAGGGGAAGGGGCGGTGTCTGTGGAAGGCTCGGTACTCACATGCAGTTCCTGGCGGCCAGGTCTCGGTGTATGAATCTTTTGGTACTCAGATACTCCATGCCACTGGCGATGTCTGCCATGAACTTTACCAGCATCTGAGTGGGCAGGAACTGGGGGCAGTGCAGGAGGGAGTAGAGGTCAGCTGAGTCCCTGAGACCCATCCCGCCTCCCTCCCTCCCTCCTTCCCTTCCTGTGTGTGCCTATCTCTGCCCTGCAGTGGTTCCTCATAGCTCCAAGAATTAAACCCAACCTCTTTCCAACAAGGCCCTATATAATTGTGTCCTGCCTTCCTGTCCAAGTTGATCTCCTACTGCTCTTGACCTAGATGTGTGACCAACGCTTCCAGCCAGGGGCCTCCTTTCTGGTTTTCAGACAAATTATGCTTGTTCCCGCCTTTAAGCCTTTTTCCTCTGTGCTATGTCCTCTGCCAAGACTGCTTCCCCACAAGATCTCCCCACCTCCCGCCAGGTAGCTCTTCCTTCAAGGGCACCACCTCTGGACGACCTTCTCAGTCTACCTGATTGGCCTCTCTGTTGTTCACCTCACTCTCTTTACTTCCTCACAGTTAAATTTCTCTTGCTTATTTATTTGTTAATTTCTTCATTGCCTGGGACCCTCACTGGCAGAGAGCTCCATGAGAGCAAGCTCTTGGTTACCATGGTCTTCCCAGTGTCTGAGCGGTGCTGGGAACCTGACAGGTGCTCAGTGAATACCTGTGAACCAGACAAGTAAATGTCCCTCACCACTGGTTGGTCCCCAAGCCGGGAATAGAGAAGGAAACTGTGCAGGTCTCCATGTTTCATGAAAGGTAAGATGACCACGGGTGCCGGGAAGCCCTCTTGTTCGGAACCCTGGAAACAAACGCCTGAGGACCCCCCAGGCGGCCCTGTTGCTCCAGTTGGCCTGGAGGGGAAGCTATCCCCTCCCTCCTCTCAGCTCTTTCTCTCTCTCTCTCCCTCCCCCTCAAATCTAGCTTCCAAATTGTTGGGTGTGGGGGGGTGGGTGGTAAGGACCAAGCTGCAGAGAAGCCATTTCCAGCACTGTTCCCAGGGAAGTTTCCAGAGCCCTCCTGGGGACCTCAGCTATTTCTGGGAAAGGTCAGAGGTCACATTCCAAGCTGAGGGAAAGAAGGAGGGGGGAGCTCACTGACTCTGAGCAAGTGAGGGAGCAGGGACCCTGGAGGTTTGATCTTCCCAGTGCCAGAGGGAGGGGTCTTCCTTCTGCAGTGGTCTCCATGGAGCCTGGGCACCCCCTAAACCTGCCCCTCCCTCACCAATGAGCCTCATGACGTTGGGGTGGTCAAATTCCTTCATGCAGACAGCTTCACTCAGGAAATCTTCCAGCTCAGACCTAGTACAGATAGCAACTGTGGGGAGAGAGGAAGGTAGATAAGGAAGAGGGGAGGGGAGGAAGGACTCTTTCTCTCCCTCTCCCCTTCTTCATCATCATCATCATCATCTTCATCAAACACGACTACTAAGTACCTGCTGCTGTACTCAGCAGTTTATATATATATATATATATTTTAATATATTTATATTATATATATATATAAATTCATTTAACCCTCTGAGGGGAGACTATTATTTTCCTCTTTTAACAATGGAGAAACCAAGGCACAGAATGGTTAAGGAATCTGCCTAGGGGCACACAGAGCTTGCAAGTGGAAGAGGCCAGGGGGGCCGGCTCTGAGGTCCAGGTGCACACACCATGTTAGGCTGTTTCCCTGGGGACCCATTCCATTATTCTCTTTTTACAACTCGGGACACTGGCTCATAGAGGCAAAGCGACTCGCCCAAGGTCACACACACAGCTGGAACTCAAACCTAGGTAGAGAGCATAACCTGGCACATAAGAAGTGCTCAATAATGAATGAATGGGGAGACACTGTTGGCTCCATTACCCAAGCTTTTAGGCCCACTGATTGAGAAAGGATCCTTCCTCCCTCACCATCAGTGACAGCCTGACCCTCAATGCCTCTTCCCTGTATAGAAAAGACTTGGCCCTGGACTTCCTGGGCTGTGTGACCCTGGACTGGCTCCCAACCTCTCTGACCATATAAATAATATAGCCACAGTCCACATTAATTACACATACTACATGCCAGCCCCCAGCATTCAGTGTTTTGGCTTACCCTAAGAGGCAAGGATATTATGATCTCTTTTTCCAGATGAAGAAATTCAGCTCAGACTGGGAGAGTCTTGCCTGAGATCACACAGCTGATAAATGACTAAGCTACATTCCAGACCTTCCCCTGTTCTGTTAAGTATCACAGGGGGCTGGTCCCCCCCACCCCAAACTACATTTCCGAGGCTCCTTTTCGTACTGTTTTCCTGTTGGAGTTTGCCAGTGGGAAACACCAATGGGAGACTGGCAGGTGGGCGGGTGGAGAGGGAGAAGTCAGGGTATTTCACCTTGTCCCTTACTGCCTCCAGCATTGCCTTGATGGTGGCTGTGTGTTTCAAGCTCCCACAAGGCAGCCTCTGAATCTGGAATCCCAAATCCCACCAGACGTTCCTGGCCTTGACTATGGTGACACCACATCCTCCCTCTGTCCTTCAGGCCTTGGGGTGGAAGTAAGGTACTGCTTCTGCTAATCTCCCGCCTCACAGCTCCCAGCATTCCTATGCTTTTGTAGTAGATCTCCCCATATTAAATCCCTTCTGTTAAAGTACCTAGCATGGACTCCACTTCCTGTCTGGAAACCCTGAGACTCTGTGGCAGGGCTAGTTTGCTACTCACTCTTCTGCTCTTCTGCCTCGTTAGAGACATAGGGAAAAGGCTAGGGTTGGGGGTTGGGGGTCCCATCCGTGCAGACATGCAAGCTCAGACTCACTCTTCATTGTCTTCACAGCCACCTTGAGGATGGAGTCATCTTGGTTGAGCTGGCCCTCCATCACGGCTCCAAATTCTCCTGTTGGGAACCAGAGGGAGGCACTGACTTCACGGGGGGCTTGTGAGGACAGCATTTCCTGTGACTGGGTATGGGTGGGGAAGTGAAGGACCTCGTGGTTCAGGGGAGCGTGTGTGTGCTGGGGGCGGAGGCAGAGGGACTCACCTTCTCCCAACGTCTTGCCCAGGGCCACCTTATGTCGGTCTACCATCACATCCCGAAGCTTCTCCTTCAGCTCTTCACGGATGCCCAGGCTGTTCACTGCATGGGGCCGGGATGGGGGTGGACAGAACCATGGAGCAGGGCTGACACTCGGGAGACATTTGGATGTCAAGAGGGATGCGCCCATTATTAAAATACTGAAATACTTCTGTATTCTTCAAAAAGAGCTACTGCCCCTAAGCCTACATCCCAGCCTAGCTCCTCCTCTAGACCCCCTGAATCTTCTCCCAAACCAGCAGTTAAAGCATTAGAAGCTGTCACATAATATTGCACCATTGGGCACCCTGATCAGTCAATGGTGTGCCATACTGGTTGCCAAAAATATTTCTTAACTTTTTTTTTTAGCAGTTTTTTTTTTTTAAGATTTTATTTATTTGACAGAGAGAAACACAGCCAGAGAGGGGACACAAGCAAGGGGAGTGAGAGAGGGAGAAGCAGGCTTCCCACCGAGCAGGTACCCGATGTTGGGCTTGATCCCAGGTCTCTGGGATCATGACCTGAGCGAAGGCAGTCGCTCAACCAACTGAGCCACCCAGGTGCCCCATTTCTTAACTTTTTATTGAAGTACAATCTGCAAAAATAATAAGGGAGCAGCTCAGTGATTTCTTTCTGAGACAGCGAGAGAGAGCACACGCTCCCAGGTATGAGATTGGGAGAAGGAGCCCAGAGAGAGGGAGAGAAAGAATCTAAAGCAGATTCCCTGCTGAGCAAGGAGCCCGACACGGGGCTCAGTCTCACAATTCTGAGATCATGACTTGAGCTGAAATCAAGAGTTGGCTGCTTAACCAATGAAGCCACCCAGGTGCTCCCCACTTTTTTTAAAAAAAATTATTTATTCTACAGAGAGTGGGGGTGGGAGGAGCAGAGTGAGAGAATCTTCAAGCAGACTCCCCACAGGGCAGAGACCCATGCGGGGCTCTATCTCACAACCCATGAGATCATGACCTCAGCCGTAAGCAAGAACCAGATGCTCAACTGACCAAGCCACCCAGGTGCCCCAGCTCAGTGGATTTCTACAAAACAAACACAACAGTGTAACTAGCACTCAGGTCAAGAACACATCATGACCTGCCCTCTCAAGGGTGGCCACCTTCCTGATTTCTCTTATCATAGATTGACCTTCTCTGGGAATATTATTATCAATGTGGAATCACATACTATGTTCTTTTTCGTGTCTGGCTTCTTTCACTCAACACAGCGTCTATGAGGCAGCTGTCATGTAGCTCTTGTGTGTAGCTGTAATTTATTTTCGTAGCTCTATCGCAAGAGTTCTCAAACTTATTGGCCTCAGGACCCCTTCCCATTCTTAAAATTACTGAGGATGGCAAAGAGTTTTCATTCAGGGGACGTATACAGATCAACGCTTACTGTATTTTCAAAATTAAAGTGGATGGATTTTTCTTTTTTTTTTTTTTTTAAAGTATTTTTTTTTATTGCTTTTTGGTTTTTTTTTTTTTTTTTTTTTTTTTTTTTTTTTTTTTTTTTTTTAAAGATTTTATTTATTTGACAGAGAGAAACACAGCCAGAGAGGGAACACAAGCAGGGGGAGTGAGAGAGGGAGAAGCAGGCTTCCCGCCGAGCAGGGAGCCTGATGTGGGACTCGATCCCGGGTCTCCGGTATCATGACCCGAGCTGAAGGCAGTCGCTCAACCAACTGAGCCACCCAGGCGCCCCTGGATGGATTTTTCAAACACAAGAATAAACAAGCACACATTTGTCAATCAACAGAATGACAATATCATCACATATTAGAGAGCTTCTGGAAAACTCCACGGAACATGTGTAAGAGAACGGGAGTGTAAAAGGGCAAATAACATCTCGGGATTATTATGAAAATATTTTTAACCTCATGGACCTCCTGCAGAGGTCTCAGGGACCCCTAGGGACCGGGATCACACTCTGAGAATGGCTGTTTCACATTACCCCACTAGAGTGCCATGACCTCCTTGCTTCTTATTCTTGCTCCTCTTAAATAAATGTCTTTCCCAGCCCCTTCCGATAGCTCCCTGGGGCCCCGGCAGCCTTCTCACGGTGTGTTGGGGAGAGATTTCACTCTGTCCCTTTCCTTTCTGGATTTAAATTTCCCCAGCTGGAAAGAGGAAGAGATTTGACAACGTGGCCTCTGAGGTCCCTTCACAGTTGGGACCCTCTGTGACTCCACAGTCTCACAGAGAGTCTAGAGTTCAAGAGCCTCTGGTTTTCCAGATCTTAAGGGTCTATAGTATTGAGCCTGTGATTGTTTCAGCCAAGCTTGTCTCTACCTCTCTAATATTCTATAATTCCAAGAGGCAGCTCAGAGGATGGACTTTCAGAACAAAATGACCTGGTTTCGAAGCCCAGCTGTCCATCTTACAAGCTGTGTGGCCTTGAGGAAGTTACTTAACCACTCTTGTGCCACATCGTCCTCATCTATGAAGTGGGGGTGGGGCTGACGTACCTACCTCATTGGGTTGTTGTGAGGATTCAATTAAATGCCATGTGTAGCACCTGTCACATGGGGACTGCTAGGGTTGGCTGTCATCCCTGGCTTCACAGCCATCTTACCATCCTCATCCTCTTTATCACCATCATCATCATCACACTGTTCTAGGATGCTGTGGCTCTGAGGTTTGGTTTTTCTATGATTTTTTTTTGGTCTAAGACCCCATTATTCTAAGGGTCTGTGTGCCTTCCCAGTTCTGATGTCCTAGGGATCTGTGGTTCTAACGTCCTAGCATTCTAAGGTCTTCAGAAACTTTTGGTTCATGCATTGACAGCAGTCCAGGGGGCCCCAGTTTCTACACTCGTCACTCCCCCGCCCCTGCCAGGGCAAGGAGGCATGGGGCTCACTTACAGGCGGCTTCAGTGGTCCGGCGACTGTAGGACTTGCGAACACGGTATCTGACCACCAGCTCACCCCTCTCCACTGTTGGTTCAAACACCTCTCTGGTGGGAATGGGCAGGAGGTGAGGGCATGGCAGAAGCAGGTGCAGCCCCCTCCTTTTGAGAGCAGGGAAAGTGAACACCACCCTCACCCCAAGCCCCGCCCACCCCTCTATCCTCTGCCTTCCATTCATCATCCAGACCCTTGATCTCGTTACCCCACTAGAGTGCCATGAGCCTTACCAGCCTCCTCACGGTCTCCCTGACTTCAGCCCTCTATCCCAATCTGCACAAGCCTCCCTCCTCATGTAGTTCCAACTCACCCATAGCGGGTCTCCTTCTTCCGCCGGTGGACGAGGAACAGGGCCAAGATGAGGACACAACCGGCGGCCACAACTGCTCCCAGCAGTACGTACCACCAAGGCCATGAGAAGGCAGGGCCTGGGGGCTCGCTCACTGTCAGGGGGTATGGCACACAGGTCACGGGGGAAGCCCTGAATCCCGCTCTCCACACCCCAGAGATATGACGTTGGAGGGAAACGGATGTGGAAATATCTAATGAGGCATGGGGTGAGTAGATGCATTCTCTTATCCAAGGAGATGAACTTGGATGTGGAAAACAGGTGAATGGGCAGAGAACGCGTGGAGCGGAGGATAGGTGTGGGGCGTGTGCAAGAAGTATGAGGCCCATGGACAAATGGTCAAGGAATGGACCTAAGGAGTGTGCGCTGATGATGGAGGGGTTTCCATAAAGTGAATGGTGGGAGAGAAATACATATGCAAAGAGGGTGAACAGGATGTAAGAGGAGTGTTGAAGGAGTTTGGGGCATGTGAATGAGAAGTAGTCACGGAGTTTTGGATATAAATAGTGAGCAGTGATTTGTAAGAATGAAACTCTGCTGTGAAAGGATTGTAGGCATGGGATGAGCTGAAATGGTGTGTAAAAAGGTAGGAATTGGTATGCGCTGAGTGTATCAGGAGTTTGGTGTGGGTGTGTGCGGCATGGGAAGGGGTTAAGATTGGCGAGGGGTGAGGAGTGTCGATGGGTGTGCATGGAGAAGAGCGTGGGATAGTGCAGACCCAAAGTTGTCCAGGATGAATGGATATAGGTGGGATATAGGGCAAGGGTGTGAAAAATGTGCAGAGTTTGTGAATGAGAAGTGTGGGTGTGCACTGTGTTTGGGAGGCATGGGTGAGGAACGAAGGACTGTAATAGGATGAATGCGAAAGGAAGCTGGGATTAGCGTGGAAAGGGTATGCAAAGAAATGTAGGAAGGCACGTAAGGAATACTTAAGACTATTAGGTTGAGTTATAAGAGGTAAGCTGTAACAGTGCTAGGAGGGTATAATGGGTGCATTATATGTCTGAGGAATGTCTGAGAATTGCTGGAGAAATATTTGAGAAGGATGGATTTGAGAGGGGATAACTCATCTGTCTGCCCATCCATCCACCCATCCATCCACCATTCACTGAGTACCTACAATGTGCAGGGCCAATTCCATCAAGGACCACAAACCCAAGAAGTAGCAGATTAGAGTGATGAGTTTGAGAAACATGAAAGCAATGGCAATGGGTATGTTTGTGGTGATGGGGTCCTCAGTGGGTGCTGAGGGAAAGCAGGGAGGAAAGAGGGTGTGAAGCCTTACCCAGCTGGTGGACTGGTTGTCCTTGTCCTGTGAGGAGAAAGGACAGAGGCAGGACATGCTCAGAGAGGGTAAGACTGGTGTGACATGGGCGAGACTCTCATTAAGCTTCCGGGTGGGAAAAGAGCCTAGATTGGGGTAAGTGACACTGAAAGGTACAGGGAGCAAGTCAGGGGCATCTGGGCGAGACAGGGTCCTTGTGAATCAGTTGAAGGGGGCTGAGCAGGACAGTGGAGTTACCTGGACGCCAGGGCTCCAGGGGCACAGGAGGGCTCCACGGTCCATCCCCAGCCGCAGTGTAGGCTGCCACACACACTGTCAGGTTGGGGACAGTCCTGTCCCCCTGCAGCTCCAGGGTCACCTCTCTTTTTAGCCCTATGTCCATGAGCACCTAGGATGTCCAGATGTAACATCAGGGTAGAGCGCCCCCTACCGCCCCTAACTCTTAAGACTTCCCCCGCAGCCTCAAGTCTCCATCTTTCCCAAAGCCCTCTCCTCCCCCACAAGCCCTCCTCCCTCCTTCCTCCTACCCTCCATCCCTGGCCACCACCCCACCTCCATTCTCCATCCCCACTCCACCATCAGCTCCATGGGGACTAGCCCTTTGCCTCACCCCCGTGGTCAAGTGCTAGCAAGGGGGATGCTGAACCTTCATCTTTCCACCCATATTCCTCTATGTCCTCCTAACCTCCCTCCCACCCCCTCTCCCACCCCATCTCTTCAACCCAGGGTGCTGCCTGTTCCAACACTGCCTTTGTGCCCATTAGGAAAAGTCACCCTTTCTTCAAGATGTTTTAGAATTATCTGCTATAAAAGCATCACAGGACATCTGGAAGTGTACTGAAATGCTTTTTGCAGTGACTTATAAATAGCCATTCCCTAACCCTTGCCTGGGTCCCTTAAGCCTCCCCAGAATGTGCTCTCCCAGGTGCTGTATGATCTCGTACTACCCCCACCCGTACCACTGTCCCATCCGCCTTGCTGTCTCCTCTCCATCTCCCTCCTCCCAGCCACTCCACCCCAGCCCCGCCCGCAGCACCCACCTCAGGGGTGTCCTGGCCTCTGTAGGCCAGCCGGTACCCCAACAGGGTGCCCTGCAGGGGTGCCCTTGGCTCCTGCCAGCGCACGAGGGCTTGGCTCCCATTCCTCATGGCGCTGACGTTCTCGGGGGGGCCCAGGGGTACTAGAGGACAGGGAAGAGGGGAAGCTGGCACCCCCACCTCTTCCTGACCCCCTCCCCTGTTCCCGGGAAGCTGGGGCAGGGTGCAAAGGGCATGCGCGTGGGCACCTCGTGCAGGCCTCCCATGAGAGGAAGCACAGGGAAGAGCACTGGGAGAGAGGCTAGTGGTCACGCTGAGGAGTCCAAGGCTGGGTGGGAAGGACTGAGGCCACGTAGGGTTAATGGGTGACAGGAGATGCTGGGGGTGGCACTGATGCGGGCCATCGCCAATGACCTCTGCCTCGCACCAGCCCCTTCTTACCTCCCTCTGGTGTCTCGACAGGAAGCCAGTGGGTCCAGGGTGAGGGGCCCTGGTTACTGGTACAGGCCACCCGGATGTGGTAAGGAGTGTGAGGATGCAGGCTGCCCAGTCGAAGGCGGTGAGGGGGAACAGATGCTTGCAAGGTGAGAAGCTCCTCTGGGGGGTCTGGCTCTCCCAGCCAGACGCCCACCCCATCATCTGACAGCACAGCCTGGGGAGAGGCAAGGGGCATGAGGACAGGATGGCCACGAAATCTCAAGGGGGGGGTCACACAGGTGGGTGGTAGCAATCCCAGGGTGATGACACAACTTTGCAAGGGGGTGTGCGTGTGTGTGTGTGAGAGAGAGAGTTCCATGCTGGTGTAACACGGGCACCTGGATTTGCAAAGCAAGACCACCCAGTTACACAATGCAGCTGTTATCCCTTGCAAAAGCCACCTCTGGCAAGACTTGCCCTCTCTGAGCCTCAGTTTCCTCATCTGGAACATGCACGCATGGAAGAGCGAATGCCTTCCAGGGCTGCCTGAAGGCTGAATGTAGGACAAGCCGCAGAGAGCCCAGCAGATGGTCAGCGTCAATAAAATGACAACGACATTCAACCAGACAAAAGGAATATCCTACAAGAGAAGTCAGAAGAGTGGGCACCTCTGGGGGCTCAGGGATCCTTGTGGGGAGCTGGTGGGTGGGGAGCTGGAAGATGGTGACATGGGTGAATATTTGTGTTTAACAATCTAGGTGCACACCAAAGATTTTGCACCTTATGTATATCTGAATAAAAAAGCAAAGCCCTTTACACATCTGAACTCATTTGACCCTGACTTCAGCCCTGTGTGTGGGTACCGTGGGTACCCCATTTACAGATGATAAAAGTGAGTCTCAGAGAGATAGAATCACTTGCCCAAGGTAACCAGCTTGTCACTGATGAAGCTGGGACCTAAACCCCAACCTGTCTTCAAAACTATTGCCTTGGGGCACCTGGATGGCTCAACTGGTTAACCGGCTGCCTTCGGCTCAGGTCATGATCCCGGGGTTCTGGGATCAAGCCCCATGTAGGGGCTGCTTCTCCCTCACCCTCTGCCCTTCCCCTCTGCTGTGCTCACTCTCTCTTTAAAAAGAAATAATAACATCGACGACAGTAACAATACTTCTCCTCTGTTCAGAGAGGCAGAGGAACTTGGTGCTAAACAGAGATCTGGGATTAGGATCCAACCCCTACCAGCACCTAGCACTGTGCCTTAGTTTCTTCATCTGTAAAATGGGATAACAACAATGGCTCCCTAACTTGCAGGGTTGACTGAATTGATGCTTGCAAGCATTTAGAGGAGCCTGTGCACACTGAGTGTTTATTATTATTACTGTGTGTGTGCGGGCATGCAGGTTGCCAGGCTATAAGTGTCAAAATCTGCACGCCCTACTTGCCTGGTCCCCGGGAATAGCACAGTCAGCATGGCAGGGACCAGAGCGGGTGTAGACATCTGTACATCCCTGTCACCCAGAACCACAAACCATCTACAGCCATATCATCACAGCCCCATACCACAAGGATACTGCCACCCCCCTCTTGGGGAGCAACTAGGAGACCCAACCACACCGTCACACTGAGTGTTCTCGGAGGGAGTTTACTGCTTACAGGCATGGACCCAAAGAATCCAGGACATCCAAGTCCTGGCTGGTTTATCATTTGCTATGTGACTTTGAGTGGGCGTCTTAACTTCTCTGAGTCACTGTTCCTATCTCTGGAAAGTGGGTATCTCAGAGTCCCTACCTGGCAGGGCGTGAGGCTTAATGACAACTGCCAGGAAGCCAGTTTGCACATTCTATCATCGGCTAACGTTTCCCGAGTGCCAGCTCCGGGTCATGTAGCCTGGCAGGTGCAATCTTGGTTGAACTCGGGGTCTTTTTACCACCACCCTCTGAGATCAGTTTCTTTTTTCATTCCCGTTTTACAGATGAGGAAACAGAGGCCCAGAGAGGTTCAGCAGCTTGCCCCAAATCATACAGACCACTGTGGGGAGAGGATCCCACCACAAGGCCTGGGGGGGCGCAGATGGTGGGTAATAGGATGAAAGGGGTGGAAACGGCCCCCTGCCTGCTCTCTGACCTGCAGTGACAGATGGGAAGGGGAACCTCTGAAGGGACAAAGGGGACACAGGAACATAGGTCCAGACAGTCAGCCTCTTAGTGCCCACTCCAACTTCTCTTTTCCCTGCGGCCCTCCCATTTGAACCCTCCTGCCCCAGGCCAGGCACAGCAGGAAGTGAGCCCTGGAGAAGGAAGAGGACACACTTCTGCTTTTCTTTGACACTGGACGCATGTGGGTTGGGGGTACAGCTGATGCCTGCCCTGGCATTTGAGGTCTCCCAAGGGGCCCAGCTTTGGTGACTGAATCAGTTTTATCCTTTTAAGCCCATGGGGAGGGCAGGTCACTTCCCCTCTTTAGGCCTCAGTTCCTTACCTTGAAAACGGGAAGATTAGCAGATTATTTTCTAGGGTTAAAATGACAAATGGGTGAGATAATGTCCTGGGCACGTGATTACAAGAAAAACAGCTCTTATTTGATCAAGCGTTGGCTCTGAATGGTCTCCAAGGAGGTGAAGGGGGCTGCTTGGGTTTGTGGAGGCGAGGGTTCAAATCCAACCTTGGCCACTTCCTGGCTGTGATCTTGGCCAGATTGTTTAACTACTCTGAGCCTTAGTTTCTTCATCTGGGAAGCGGGTGTCTCCAAAGACCCTGCCCCATGAACACATCACGGGGTGTGCATAAAATCACAACACAAGGCCCAGCACAGAGTTGACGCTCCATAAACACCGGTCATTACTAATTATTGTCACCTGTGGTAGCAGGCACTGTCCCATTCTCACGCCAACTTCCAAATCTCAAAGAACTTCAGGCTAGAACCGGGTCTCATATTCAGAGATCTGTGTTTGTTTTTCTTAGCATAGAACAGGAACGACTTTGGTGCTGAAGGCTGGTCTAGAACATTTCAGGTCAGGGACTCCTCCAGCAAACGTGTCCTAGTCTAGGTCTGACCCTGCACTGGGCAATCGTGAGGACCCAGTGGTGACGGAGACAGGCCAGGACTGGCCCTCCCAGAGCTCCCAGTCCGGTGGGGAGGCAGACTCACCCCCAGACAGCGACAACCCAGAGTGATCAGGGCTGGGAGGGGAGAAGCACAGGGCTGTGGGCACTCTGTGGTAACAGACAAGGCTCTGAGCCCTGCTGTCTCAGGATTCCCATTCTGGCCAGAGTCACTATTACAAATACTTAAAAAAAAAGAGTTAGGGGCGCCTGAGTGGCTCAGTTGGTTAAGCGACTGCCTTCGGCTCAGGTAATGATCCCGGAGACCCGGGATCGAGTCCCACATCGGGCTCCCTGCTCTGTGGGGAGCCTGCTTCTCCCTCTCTCACTCCCCCTGCTTGTGTTCCCTCTCTGGCTGTGTTTCTCTCTGTCAAATAAATGAAATCTTTAAAAAAAAAATAGTTAAAAAACAACTGATGGTTTATTATGCATTTCCTGTGTTCTAGATACTATTTTAAGTTTACTCCTTGCACTCATTCATCGAATTCTTACAACAAGCCTACCTGCCCATTTTACGATGAGACTGAAGTCCAGTGAGGTTAAGGTCCAAGATTCTGCAGCCGCTGCTAGCGGAGTCAGGATTTGAAGCCAGGACATCTGGCATTAACTTGAGGCCTCTACTGCCTCTCAACACACAAATGGCTGGGAAGGGCTGCTTTCCCAGGGACGACCTGGGGGTTTATGTGTGGTAGAAGGAGGGCTAAGCCAAGTCTGAGGTCTCACCTGCACGGTGCAGTGCGTGAGAGGGTAGATGCCGCTCAGGCCTGGGGTCCAAGCCACCTCCAGCTCTGTGGGCTGGCGGGAAACCAGGTGGAGGTCGCAGGGCCGCTGGGGGAGCACTGTGGAGACATGAGGGGAGGGATTGACCCTGGGGGGCCTTTGCCCAAAGCTCCCTCCCCAACCCCCCTGCCCTCCACCCCAGCTCTGACCTTTGGCCCAGACCGTACACCCTCTGACACCCAGATCTCTTTCCTTCACCTGTGATGGTGGCTGTGCGGGACGTGGTGACCCCCTTGGCGTTATGTGCTTCGCAGGAGAAAGAAGAGGTCTTGTTCAAGCCTGGGGAGTCACAGAAGGAGAGATCCAGTGTCAGAGAGGGGAAGGAGGGTTTCCCGGGCCATGCCCTGCCTGACAGTCAGTGCAGCCCACACAGGCACCTGCTGGAAGAGGGGGATGAGCTGGGAACACAGGCTTCCATCCCCAGACACAATGACAGGCTGGTGGCCTCCGTCCTAATACCCCACCACATAGACACACACATGCAGACAGACACACGTGGCACGCACACAGATACAGACACACATACACATATACGCACTCACACACACACTTAAGCACAGAGACACACACATATGCTCACACACTCAGAAACACATGCCAAAACACACGTACTCATACGTGTACACAGAGATAGTTACACACAGACACACAAGGCACATACACCAACACAGTTATGCACACACATACAAAAGCACACATACTCATACTGAGACACACACCAATACACAATCACATTCTTGCACAAACACAGACACGATCACACTGAGCCACACAGACACACGTACAGGCATATATCCCTAGTAGACGCACACTTAAGAAAGAGGCCCCTGGGTGTGTGTAAAGCTAGAGGTGTTGGCTCATTTATAGGCTCTAAGCTTAGCTCCTACCAACCCCCATTCCCCTCCCCCCCTTCACTGGCCTCCGGATGTTTCTGGAACTCAGACATCAGACACATTCCCATTCCAGTCTCGGGAACTTTGCATTGCTGTTCTATCTTCCCACAGAAGTGCACATGGCTTTCTCCCACCCTCCTTCACCTTTGGGACTCAGACCCCACCTTCTCCATCACTGAACTTGTTCTGAGCTGGGACCTCACAGCCCACAGCCGTATCCACAGCTTTCCTCTTCCTCTTTGGCTCTTCTCATCACAACATATTTTACCTATTACCTGTACGTCTTGCTCACTGTCTGTCAACTCTGTTACAGGAGGGCGGGGGTTTCTGTCTGTTTAGTCCCCTGCAGTATGCCCCAAGGTCCACGATGGCCTTGCACACAGTAGGTGCTCCATAAATGCTCGTTGAATGAGTAAATGACTTTATGTATATGCCTTTGCGTACCTATGAGTATTTCTGGGTATGTATGTAAAAATAAAAGCCTGTGTAACTCCATGGGTAAGTAACTTATGTGTCTTTTTTACAAGATTTTATTTATTTATTTGAGAGAGAGAGACTGAGCAAGGGGAGAGGGAGAAGCAGGTCCCACAGAGCAGGGAGGAAGGCAGACAGCTTAACAGACTGAGCCACCCAGGTGCCTCAATACGTAGGTGTCTCGAGTGTTTCTGGGTGTCTGGGGGTAGACTGCACACCCCTCCCCAGTGTGCTGGTGGTGGGGACGCGGGTGTGCATGCGCGCGCACGCACACACACACATACACTCACACAAAGACACAAGTAGAGACAAACAGGAAACACAGACACACAAACAGACATACACAGCACATGCAGCTAGCTATGACACTCAGAGGTGCACACACAGGGAAAGACACACACAGTGTACAGGTGACAGTACGTAAGAGGACTAAGTCTGGAGGGTGCACGTGTGACCCCAGTTCTGCGTGTGTCTATGGATGTTGCAGGCTTGTGTGTGTGTGTCTCTCTCTCTCTCTCTCTCTCTGTCGGCGCCCATATTCCCACCACCATCAGCATCTACCCGCAGACACAAAGTTTCCTTTTCTCAGTCAGCAGAGGGACTGGAATGAGGGAAAGTCGGCCGAAGCCGAAGCCGGAAGGGGGTGGGCAGGGAAGCTCCCCAGCGCCGCTGCCCAGGCGGTAGCTCCAAGCCAAGGTCAGGTGCCCGGCCCGCAGCCCCCGCCCGCGGGGGAGGGGCAGGACAGTCCCGGGCCCGCTGCCGGAGGGGGCGGGAAGCCTGGGTCCGATCCAGCCACCTGGCACGTGGGGGCCCGCCAGGGTCACCGCGCAGGGGCTGGCGCTGCCCGCCCGAGGAGCCCCGGGGCGGGAGGGAGTTCTGGAGCCGGGTCCTGTTCCGACCGCAGCATTCCTGCCCCCGCGTGAGTCACCCGGGCGCCCCCCTCCCGTTCCCGCACTTCCGGCGGCGGCTGGCGGGGTGCACCGCCCTGGATCCCCCTTCTTCGACCTCAGCGCGCACCTTGAGGATCAGGACAGCAGGGATGGAGGGGCCTGGGACCCCTCCCTCCAGCGGGCTCTCCCTCCGCAACTGGAGCGGGCCCACTCCAGATGTGCTTTCCAGATGCACTGTCTCTCTCCCTCTCCGCTCCTCCTCCCCCCACCCCCGCGCTTTTTCCGAGGGAATCAGAGGGATGGAAGGAGAGGGGGCACGCCCTGAGTCAGATCGAGGGACACACACACACACAAACGGACAAAATTCCTTGATACAGCGCCTCCCCCAACCGTCAGCCTCACACAATGAATCACACTTAACACACAGGGGCCGTTACTAGCTCAAAAACAGAAAACCGGGCACTGGTCAAGCTACATTAGGGGCTGATGTCGCAAACTAAGTACCCACCCAGTGACTTGCACATATCTACACAGGGTCCAACACTGATGCACATATACAAACATATACATCGCAAACATAAACCCACAAACCCCAAACACCAGTGCGATGACTACAAACACCTAGCAACCGCAACATTCCGCCAGTGGAAACCGAGGAACACACAAACCTGTGCGGAAATACACACCGGGAAGCCACACACAGACCTTGAAGTTGAAGTGGTCCAACAGATATGCACCAGGACATGAATAAGGTTAATGTTTTTGCTTGCAAACAAACTCAGCCAGTCCTTCAAACACAGCTGGACACCCAGGTTTCTCCAGACACATTTACAGAGAGGCAGACTACACAAGAACACACTTGCATAAACACCGGGGCAGACACACAGCTGCCATGTGCCTCGAGGTGGCACAGACACACATACACACACTGGTTGGGTAAGTTTATCTACCAAGAGACAATCAGGGCTGGTGTTGATACACCAGCAGATGGGACAGAAGTAGAAGCGAGTTGTTACTGCCTCCTGTGAATCTCTCTCTCTCTTGCTCACACACACACACACACAGATGTGGGGTCCCTGTAATAGTCATATACCGACACACTCACCTTGGGACCTATACATGGGAGCCCCAGAGACGTGCAGGGACACAAATACATGGACAGACACAGTGACTGGAAACATACTGAGGAACACCAAGTTGTCTACTGATCCAACCTGCCTCCACAAAGAAACAGGCGTCCACACTAAGACGCACTCACACCCATAAAGGCACACCTGTGAGGTGACATTGTCACCTCTCTACAGGGCACTACATACAGAATAGCCACAAAACACGCCCTCCCCTCACTCTGCCACCCCACACACACACACCCTTCACCATCACTCAGTGAGTCACAGCTGTGAACACACGAACACAAAGGAGGACGGACACCAGCCTGACACTGGTAATCTTAGACACACACACACACACACAGAACGCCATATGAGCTGGCCTTCCCTAAAGCACACCCCTGTGCACACTGAGACACAGACCCAGACGGACAAGGGTCCATCCGCACCCAGACCTCACGCACATACCGAGACACACACACATACACCCTCATCCTATAGCTTTATCACACGCTGATATACATGCCAGCCTTCTCATGCCTATTGGGGGGGCAGCCCCATTTCTCCTTCCTGGGATGGCATGAGTGCCCCATCCCCCCCTCCCTTCCCAGCTCCAGGGTCCTGGCAGGCTGACTCAGACCCCAGAGCCACGGGCCTGAGTCACCCCTCTGGGGGCTGGCATGCTCACCACCTCTTCCTTGCACACTCAGGGCCCCCGGAATGTTGAAAATGTGGACACCTCCCCCTAGCCCAGGAGACCCTCAGGCAGGAGTCCCTCCCCCCCATTCCAGCAGACAGGAGATTGGAGGTGCTGGAAGCTGATAGTCCTCCCTCTGACTGATCCTCACTCGGCTGTGTTCTCTCACTTTCCTTGAGAAACCTCTGTGTCTAGGGGCCCAGCACTACTTCTGACCTCTCTGAGATTCTGAGATTCCAAGCTAGGTCCTGCCCTGTCTCTGTGGTGCAGAAGGGGATGGTCACCCTGAAGCTAGGAGAGTTTGTGCTGTGGCTCAGACCTCCCTGTCCTGTCGCTCTCCGTCTTAGGTTACCTCCGTAGTCTGTCCCTTCCAGTGTCTCTTGTTCTCTCTCTCTCTCTTGAACTCTCCTTCTGTCTCCCACTTTCTCCTCTTTCTCTGCTTTCCAATAGAGGTGGGCAGGTTGGAGGATATGGAGGAGAGGAGGGCCTGGTTGCTTCTGGGGTCCGGCTTGGGGTCAAGGGCTGACAAAAGGGCATCAGGCCCACACACACATTTGGGCCACGGGAGAGCTCAGAGAAAACGGGGACAAAGAATTCTACTCAGAGAAGCCGGGGAGAATGAACAGAGACAGATGGACAGGGAGCCAGACACACACAGAGAAACAGAGAGCCAGAGGACAGGGAGACAGAACGTGACAGAGAAAGAATAAAGAGAGAAACGAGGGCATAGATATGGACAGAGATGCAAAGAGACTCAGACAAAGAGAGAAAACACACAGAGAGACAGAAAGAGACAACGAAAGAGAGCCGAGAGCCGGACAGAAGGCAGACACTCTCACAGGGGCACAGAAGACGCCTTTGCTCCCCATTCCCATCTTGCCTGGCCCTCTAGGCTGAGCTGCTCACTCCCTGGACTTACCTGGAACTCGAAGCGTTTGCTGGGGGCCATGGCTCATGGCTAGAGTCAGGGGGACAGCATCCTGCAGCCAGAGGAGGTCCACAGGCTCTGGGGGTCCCTGCGCCCGGCAGCTCAGGTTGAAGGGGGTGTTGGCGGCCACAGTCCTGTCCTCAGGCTCCTCCAGGAAGTAAGGCAGGCCTGGGGGGGGGTCATGGCAGTTGCTGCGGTCCCTCTGAGCCCCCCAGGTGTCTGACTCACTGCTAGAATGTGGCAGGCTGCAAATTCTTTGACACCTATATCTGATCCCCAAAATGTCCTACCACAACCATGTCTGACCCTAGGACGTGTCACAACCCCCAAGATGTCTTCTCCCCCAGGACATACAATCCCACCCAAGCCACCCCCAGTAATTCCGAGACCCCCCCAGCTTCCTGACCCCCTAAATATCTCTGATGCTCCCAGGCTGCATGACCCCTGAAT